>PVJA010010466.1:0-57409 GCA_004027025.1 Myocastor coypus
CCCCCCCCCCCCCCCCACCCTGTCACTCTTCGGTACATTAGCCAGCAGATTCACAGAGTGCTATCACTCTGCATTTTAAGACCAATTATCTTTTATTCCAGTTGTGGAATGCTGTCTTTTGTTTCTAAAGCACAATGAAAGGAGCATTTATTGTTGGCGCGAGTGGTCTTGGGGTCCTAGATTGAGGCCATACGCTCACCTCTGGAATGGACTCTTCCTATTGCCTCCTGCAGGGTGGCATGCATGGAGGAGTGCAGTGTTCAGTCACCTGCCTGTCTCCTTGGCCATCCTCCTCCCCTAGGCCTGATGCTTTTCCAAAGCTGCTCTGCTGTACAGACAAATCACATATATCCTTAAGGACCAGTCCAAGGAAGGTAAACGGATGGAGAGGAAAGGGTGTAACTCCCATCTCTACTGCTGATAAACAGGGAAGGTTTAGACAAACTGCTAAATGCTCTGTTTCATGATCTGTAAAATGGAGATTATCATGTGTTTTAAGAAGCCCTTGAAAGGGTGTCCACGTGGACATCCAAGAGCTACTACCAGCATTGCCATCCCTTCTCAGATTCTCCCCTAACCAGCCCTTTTCACAGTGATCCCTCCTTTCTCCGTGGCACCCTGGTGTGAAGTCTCAGTGTCCTTTAGGCAGGTGGCACCCAGGTGTGAATTCTCAGTGTCCTTTAGGCAGATCGCTCATCATCAAGAGTTCTGGATTGCTCAAATCTTTATGTCTGCTTTAAAAAAAGTCATTTGACACCTTGCCCCCTGCACAGTCCTTTTCCAGGAAATGTCCTTCCCAGAATTTGTCACCAGGTTCTGTCACTTGGAAGCATGAGTAAGATGTTTTGAAAAAGTCTTTTTGGGTCAGAGGGTCCAAGCCTTGGCTTCTATTCGTGTCAGTATAAGCTAGACATCTTTTATTCATTTGGTTTTCCATTGGGGAACCTAGAAATAAACACTTTCTTCCCCACCCCCACTGTTACTCACATCTCTTCTCCGGCCTGCGCCACCCAGTCTGGTGTTCTGTCCTACTTGCGCCCATTGCCCTCCCTCCCACCACCCGCAGCACTGAGAATTCTTTACCCAGGCAGGAGAAGCACAGAAGTGGGTGGAAGCAGTAGCCAGGTTTTATAAGAAATCTGCCTACTGCTCCCCTTCCATGCTGCCCAGGCACCAGAACTTCTCAAGAGTTACTGAATCTGGGTTTCGTTTCACTCGATTTCCTCAAAAGTTCAGCAATAGCTGCTCCACTTCAGGAGAAAAAGCAAAGAGCAAGCAAGTTTAGAGCCCTAGGCGTATCTGTTCTTCAAGTTCAGGCCAGAGCCGTACTCTGGTTTCTGTGAGAAAGATGAGGGGTCATGGTTGATGGCTTCCGTGGGACGGAGGGAAATGAAGTCTGAAAGCTGCCGAGCCGGCTCGTGTTGGGTGAGTGGACACAAATGCTATCAGGTGAGGAGATCAAAGCACGCTGATCAAAGCTGGAACCCCATGCAGTCTCTATCAGAAGTCATGTCCTCTGTCCCACCCAGAGGAATCTACTAGGTAGAGACAGACTGGACCCTACTTGCTGGTGTGAACCAAATAGTACCAAAAGGGTAGAGGAGAAAAAAGGATAAACAAGAAAGAAAATCAAGATCTCTGGGAGCTCTGTGGTCATTTGAGACTCAAGAAAAATCCCTGCCTCCCTCTGCCTTCCTTTCCTAGGGATACTCTTGCCAGCACCAAAAATAGGTACACAGTTCTTACTCTTTATAAAAGGCAACACTTTGAATGCCAGCAATGATAATTCACAGTGTATAATTAGATCCGATCTCTACTCTGAGGGTTTATGTCCAGAAGTGATGAACCACTGAGATATAAATGAAAGAAAAGGCAGGAAGGCCCCTGGGAATGAGCATATGCCAGCTGGTTTAAATATGTTTTCTTGGCTAATGCTTTCCCCCACTGGATTGCAAGGCAGGAGTGAACTCCATGCCCAAAGATCACCTTGAGTATACTAAAAAGTGACCGAAGAAAAGTTTGTGTTTTTTTTTTTTTTTTTGTCTTTTTGAGACAGGGTCTTGCTATGCAGTTGAGGCTGGCCTTGAGCTCACTTCTGTGGCCCAGGCTGGTCTCGAACTCGCACCAATCCTCCTGCCTCAGCCTCCTGAGTGCTGGGATTACAGAGGTGAGCCACCACGCCCGGCTCCGAAGAAAAGTTTGACTTGGATTCATCTTCCTTTTAATTTATCTGTTTTAATTAATTAATTAATTTTTGGTAGTGTTAGGAATTGAACCCAGGTGGACTTGACCACTCTACTCTATCCCCAGTCTTTAAAAATAATTGTTGAGTTAGTCTTACTAAATTGCCCAGGCTGCCCTTTAATCTGTGGTCTTCTTGCCTCAGCCTCCTGTGTGGCTGGGATTACAGGCCAGGAGCACCACAACTAAGTGGTTCACCTCCCTCTGCATGCCAGATAAAAACAGGAGACTGCCTTGATGACAGACAATAGGCAGTTGGACAGAAAAAAAAAATGTCATGTAGCACAAATCTGTGACCGGCCAACAAATTTCCCACTACATTTCCTTCAGAAGTAGAATGCATGTTACAAAGAATGGGCTTGGACTTAAATTCACAGCAGACTTGGCACTACAATTAAAGCCCAGGCAATTACAGGTCTTCCTCCTCACAGTAGCTAAGGCCAAATGCCAAGCAGAGAGGAACAGAGGAAGACATGTCCCTCCCCAAAACAGTGATGAGACAATAGAGGGTCGCTTTGCTTCTATAAAGGTTGTAAGCCCAAATGTATTTTCCAGTAAGGACAGAAAAGTAGAAACAGTTTAGAACATTGCCAAACATTGTAATGCCTTTGCCAGAGAAAGCTTGTCTTAATGTTTTGTAAAGCATTTCAGAAGTGGGGTGGTGTAGGTCGGTGCTATAGCTCAGTGGCACAAGTGCTTACCTGGCAAGTACAAGATCCTGAGTTTGATTCCCAATACCAAAGGAGGACAGAGAGAGAGAGACAGAGATAGGCAGAGAGAGACAGAGATAGAGAGACATAGGCAGAGATAGAGGCAGAGGCAGAGATAGAGACAGAGACAGACAGACGAGTGTTTCTCTACAGGACCTCTCCCCACTATTTTTCATGGAGCAAAATCAAATGTTGCAGAATTTGAAAGAACCAAAAATAATATAATTTAGTTAAGTCCTAAAGTGAGAACTGAGTTCTCTCAAACGATATCTTTTCATTAAGAAACTAGGTCTTCTCATTTTCTCTCTCTCTCTCTCATATTTGAGGCTTAGCTATAATTACCCTTGTGCTCCCTAACTGGTTTCAGATCTTCTTCCAGGAAGTAACATTCAGATGCAAAATTAGGATGAGATCTTCCTGCAAGGGCAGTCACACCAGGAAGATTAGTCTAGGGAGTGATCTCCCCGGAATGAAATCCAGACATTCCAGTGAAATAGTCAAGACATAGATAGTCTCAGCAGACTTGCCAGGAAGCTGACACTAGGGTTAGAGAGGGGAGATGCCACTGGCTGTCACACACACAGCTCTTTGATTTTTTAGGAACACAGCACATGCCCTTTCTGCTTCCCACTGAGAGTGAAGCACTCTTGCCTGCATTCAAGCGGAGAAAGGCTGGCTGGGCTGTGAGCACTCAGCTACAGCCTATTAAACTGAAGCTGCCTTCCAAGTTGGTTAATGACAAGGAAAATTCTGTATTTCCACCTATCTGTATATTTAAGCTCAGATGCAGAAGGGGAAAGTGTGCAAAAAAAAAAAAGAATGCCTTCATTTAAACAATTTGAATGTGTTCCTGGCTTGACAGCTATAAACTCTTGAAGACACCGAGATAAAAAAATAAGAATCTGATTTGAAAAATGATTAAATCCAAGTTCTGCAAGAGTCAGAACGATTCCACACGTGCTCAGCCACAAACCAAGTGACTTTCTGGGAGGTCAGCTGCACACAGCTTTGGCAGAGGAGGCAGCTCCCCTTGCCTCCCACTTGGTCATTAGCATTGGTTTTGACATTTACATCACACAGCATTTCCTATGTGTTCCTATCTGTTGCCTTTAGAAGTAACATTCTCGGAGTGCAGGCCAGAGAACGTCAAGTTTGCAAATGAAACAGAGAGGTTAAGTTATTTGCCCAGCAGCTCACATCAAGAAGCAACAGGTGAAGGCATCTCAAGAACTGAAGATAAATTACATAACCACCGTACTGTGGCCATGCAATCTCTGCTGTAAATCAGTTAGGTAGTATGCACCAGGGAGTTTTTCAGGTCAAATTGGAGCAAGTTGATTATACAACTACTGCTATCCTTCTCTTTATTCCTTATTATGATAAGTTCTTAGGTGCTTCTAAGAAGAAGTTTTGGGTAGGAAATGAAATTAATATAATATGTAAGAACGTATACTTGGAATTATCCTCTTATATGTGCCTTATAAGACTGATGTTGTTTTTGTTTTAGCATTCAAAGACTACACCCACCTCATGATCATCCAAATTAACTGACCTAATTATATTTTGAACCACTGTTTATTTTTTTATATTTTTGAGACAGGGTCTCGCTATGCAGTTGAGGCTAGCCTTGAGCTCACTTTTGTAGCCCAGGCTGGTCTCAAACTCGCACTGATCCTCCTGCCTCAGCCTCCCAAGTGCTGGGATTACAGGTATGTGCCACCACGCCCAGCTAGAACCACTGTTTATTTTAGATAAGACTTGGTCATTTAAAACTGTCAAATAATTTAAAAACAGACAATGGAAGGATTTCAACTTTCAATAATGTGGAGTTAGCCTCTAATGGAAAATAGAAAAATACAAACACACACACACACAGACAGAGAGAGAGAGAGAGAGAGAGAGAGAGAGAGAGAGAGAGAGAGAATGAGAATAGAAAAGTAAAGCGATAAAGCAACATCCTGTACCATGATCGGTCAAGTGGAAACAATATCCAAGTACATATTTGCTGATTATGATAACAGTGATGATACCACTGCTGAGTCATCAGAGAAGCGTCAGCTTCAACCTCTGTCCACCTAACACTTGTCCTCCAACCACCTGGACATTCAGCCTTGACTAATCCCAAGCTACTTTGAAATGTTAGAGGTGTGGCATGATGGACTGTCTGGTGTACAACTCCAAGCTTTTGCTTAGAGCTACACTGGCCACAGAAAATACGTTTCATTGACAAGAGCCTGTCCCCTCACCTACCCTTTGATCTTGGAGCATATCAAGCAGAAGGACGATACAGAAGATCAGAAAGAATGAACCAACTCGTTCTTTTCCCAGACAGAACACACTGAAAACCTCTAGTTCTTTTTTAGAATCAGAACATCTAATAACTTAAAAGTGGTTTTACCCAGGTACAAATTGTGAACATTTTGAACTCAGACTATAACTCAAACAGCAATCATGAAAACAAGTATCATCTCATGTACCTCAAATCCAGAGAAGGTCAGACAACGAGCTGCTGAACTTCGTGTCTGGTTTCTTTTTGTGTGCTCTTCCCTTCTGTACAGACAGCCTAAGCTGCCCCAAAAACGGCATCCAGAGAGCTCACTCACTCCAACCAGAGGCCTTCCTTGGCACTATGGTATCCTTACTTTCAAGTGCCTATTCCCTTAATTCATAGTGTGATCTATTTTCTATTACCTAGGGAGCAAGCACAAGTCATTACCTGAGTGATCAGCCAGCCGCCCCCCCCCGCCAGGACACTGCTGAGGTTTTGAATGTGCTCAGTTCATTAGAATTGCACGTATTGGGGCTGGGGAGATAGCTCAGCAGTCTAAGCCCTTGCCTCAAAAGCGCAAAGACCGTGGTTCAAACTCCATTACCACATGCTGTGCAGGCCCTGGAACCTTGCGTTTGCTGTGCCAAACACAGATGCTCGGGGTGGTGGCACACCACCACCCAACACTGGGGAAGCTGAGACAGAAGGATCACTATGAGTTCAAGCTGCATAGAGAGACTGTATCAAATAAGTGAATAAATGATTTTTTAAAAAATAAATTGCATGAAAAAAAAAAAAGAAATTGCATGTATTGTCCTTATTTCCAGACATGCAGAAATGAAAAAGCCAAGGACCTGCATTCACAGAGCCAAGTCAGGTGGGGCTAGGCAGCAGGAAGAAGAATTGAGCAGGCTTGGGGAGAGCTGCAGGAGGCAGACAGGTGGAGATGGGTGCGGGAGGCAGGGCGGTGGCCTTCTCTTGAGGACCCACTTGAACAAAAGCCTGGACAGAGAGAGACAGCAAGTTGCTCATGATGGCATGTCCCCAGCAGAGGGAGGAGTCACAAAGCCCAGCAGGGTGGAGAGTATGTGGCATGCTCTGGGGAGAGCCCAGAGGTCAGTGTGCCTGGGGAAGTGGGAGCAAGGGGGACAGTGGTGGCTCTAAAATAGTGAGGTGAAAGGGAGCTCAATGACGTGGAGAAATGCAGGCACAGTGGGAGCAGAATTCAGGATACTACGGGTCATTGTGCAGAGGAGTGACACTGTATGATTTATATTTTTAAATAATTCCTGTGTAGAGTATATCTAGGGAAAGGGAAGCCAGAGTAGAAGCAGAGAGCCCCGAAGGAGGCTATCTTAGGATCTGAATGAATAATGACCATGGCTAAGATTAGTGGAGGTGTCACAAGTGAGAATTCTGATCACACACACGCGCACACACGCACACACACACAGGAGTTTTATGGACAGAGGAAAGAGAAATGGTCCTGGGGTTCATCAGAAAGCTCAGGAAGAACTAGCGCAATAACTAGAAAAGGAAAACCAGCAAAGAAAAGAAGATAAAAGGGAGATGCTCCGGAAGAAGAAAGGTGTGATTGGAGTCGGGCTCAAGAAATATGGAAGGAGAAAAGCGATCAAGAACAAGGACAGACACAGTTATCTGAGTTGTACTGGAACGTGCAAACACGTGGAGCCGTAGCTGCAGGATGAGCTGGAGCCAAAGGAGATGCCCTTATTGTTTTGAGAGAATGGATATCAGCTCAGGCAGATGACTGAAGTGGCATCCTAGCCCCAGTACAACAGCCATCCCATGCATCACTTGGCATTTGTCCTTCTCTCCTGGTCCATGGACAGAGCTTCAGTAGCCAGGAGTTCAAGAGCCACCATGGGTCCCACACCACAATGTGAAAAATGCTCATGGTGGTCACTGAGATGAGCTGATCCCCGGAAAGCACTGCTGTCCCTGGGATGAGCTATGCTCCTGCTATAGGTCCTCCACCCATGGGGCATTTAATGGACCTGTGTGGAAGGGCACAGAGAATGATACTCCTGTGACTTCCAGAAAATAGAGAGAAATATAAAACAACGGTTTCTGTCCTTCCATCTCAAGAGCTCTTCTTTCTGGTTAGAAAGGACTGTCACAAAGCTAACAGTACACATTTCTAGTACCCAGATGCATAGTGCTTGGGACCAGTAATCCTGATGCCAATCACTGGAAATGTCCCACTGATGAGCAAAGTACGGTCCTCGGTGTGTCTGGTGGGCCATGGAAGTGTGGCCTTTGGGCACTGGTCCTCTGTTCTGCTTCCCTAGTGCCACCAACTAAGCAGCCTTCCTCAGCCACAACCTTCCACTAGGATGCGTCTGCCCTGGAGCTCACCAACTATGACCCGATCTCCTAAAAGCATGAACTAAAGCGACATTTTCCTCCTTTAAAGTATGGGCCTTGAATGTTGCACTCAGTGGCCAGAAAGTGGACTAAAGCACAGCTTCAAAGAGGCAACGCTGGGTTGCAGGCATGTCTGCACAGTGCTTGGTAGCAGAGACAGCAATATAACCAGGTGGAGAGAGTGACCGAGAGATCAGAAGTCCCACAGAAGCAGCAGAAGGGTTGACAGCCAGGCACATCCGGGAATCCTGAGACCAGAGCCCCCACAGTGTGAATAAGGCACCAATGCGTCTAGTGACCTGGACTGGTGCAGCCAATATGGCACAGTGCTGGCCTCCTAGACAACGGAGTCTGTGTTCTGTATCCTGAGGCAGTGCGTATATATTTTATCAATGGTCTAAACAGAATTCAAATTTCAGAATCTGTCTACTATCTTTCTGGCACTTTTTTAGATGTGGGAAAAATCTAAGCTACACTACTATTATAATGTTTAACCTTTTCTATACCAAATTTATATAATTTCCAAAGTTTATTAAAATTGGGCTCGCGTCCATTTTTATTTTTTCACAGGCATTGCCTTTATTACTCTATCGAGTTTTAGTTCTGATAATTGAGAGATTTACTGCAGCTTGTTTTATGGAATGTGTATCTTACTTTGTTGCTAATTTGGGCTTCAAGCAAATGTTCTATATTTCAATAAGGGAAAGGAGCCAGATTTATATTTTCTACCTTTTCACATAATATTTCTCCTTATCAACTTGATGTGTTTATAAATCTATGCTGAAATATTTTCTTAAGATGGGAAATTATAGCACACTTGCAATCTGATGGTAATTATCAAGTAAAGAGCAGGAAACTGACCACGGAGGAAAGAGAATATGAAATCGCAGGTGTGCTGTCCATACATAACTGAGGTTGGGGGACGGTGAGTGGCACGACTCTTTCTTTCTCGGTACAGGGATGCTTCACCCGCCAGAAGATAGCATAGGTCTTTGCTTCAGTAATAATGGAAATTAAAACTCAGGCAGCAGCGCAATTTTATAGGCAACAGCTTTACGTGGAAAGTAAGAGATCATGGGAAAGGCTTTGGCCTGAGGAGAAGAAAGGCGGCAGGGGACGTGGCTCTGATGGAGTTCAGGCCAAACTGTTACCAAACAAGAACAAAAGAAACTGCCGTCCGCTTGTGTGGCTCACAGCCACTTTGATGGAAGTCACACAAGCACTAACTTCAGACTAAAATCAAATGTAAGTTTATCATATTAAAAAACCAAAACCACCCTATAGATAACTGTGAGAAAGAGAAAATTTGACTACTTCTCAGAGGAAGTAGTGCCCAACAATGGACACTTGTAGTTTAATGAGGTCTCAAAGGAATGCCAATAACTATTCTTTTCTCCCCCCCACCCCCCTCACACCCCCCCCCCCACCGCAGAAAGGATAGGGGTTTTCTGGGCAAGGTAGAATTCAGTGACTGCACGGACATAGTTTACACACAGCCCAGTGTGCTTAGAAATCTCCCTGGGTAGAGGTTGTGCTATGGGACTGGGTTGCAATGGATTTTAGGGTCAGTTCTCAGACAGCTCCGTAGCCTCCTGTGCCCACAGCAGCTCTTCCACTTGGTCTGCACAACTCACTTCTTGCTTCATGAAGCACTGTGGCTGGCTGGCTTATGTCACAGCCAGAATTACTTCCCTTCTCTTGCTGCCAAAAGATGCAGTCGCCTACACCTCCCCTCCCAGGCCATGATTTTAGAGCCCGGCCAATGCCCTCCCACAACTCATCCCAGCTGCTCAAGTGTGGGTCTAATTTATGGGTACAAATGTGGCCAGGCTATGTATCCTGGTGGTGAGCACACATGGAATTTCTTCTCTGATTAGTAATATCTGCTCCAAGAAATACAAAATTGGGCCATGAGCTGGGAGTGAAGAGTCAAGAGGGAGCTCGGGGTTGAAGGGAAGAAACTACAAAAGGATGGTCCAAGAAGGGGAGAGAGTAAACTGACCCAGAAATGTAAAAGAGGCCAAGTCCGCGATACACCTGAGGTTTGTGGTAATTAATGCAGAATAGGATGGTAGGAAAAGAAAGAAGCAAGAGAACTGAGAGAGCTTAAAAGAAAAGCATTTTGATCATGGGCCATAGAGTCTAAACTTGTCCCTCCCGAATTCATACTTTGGGACCTAATGTCCAGAGTGTTGCTGTTAAGCAGTAGGGCCTGTGAGAGGTGCCTAAGGCATCCAGGGGAGCCTTTGTGCATGGGGTGGATGCTGTTAAAGAAAAGAGGCCTGAGGGAGCTCATTTTTCCTTTATACCACTTGGGGACACAGCGGGGAGGTACCAGCTAGGATGCAGAGAAGTCCTCAGCAGGTCCTCAATGTGCAGGAAGCTCTGTCTTGGACTTCTCAGCCCCTAGAACCGTGAGCTGTTCATTTCTGTTACCTAAGAGCCACTGGTGTATGTTGTTACAACTGTGTAATCAGACTAAGACAGCCTGTGGTAGGAAAGTAAAGACACAAAGGGAAGCCGATGGGTCAAAGGGCTGGGGATGAAGAAGAGCTGTTGATGCCTGTTTTGGGGGAAATTAACCGGAAAAATCAGAGAGAATGCTTGGAGGTCAGGAAATTTAGAATTGAGATTACAAAGTGGGTAGATTCTCGTTTGCATTTCCACTACTTGGTTCAATAAAAATCAGCTTGATGCTGCCTATGAATCTTATGCAATTGCTCCTGAGGATGCTTCTGAAAATCTCCCCCTCCCTTCCTTCTTCCCCATTTTCCACTGCCCCCTGTCGCCCCATACCTGGCCACCTCCCATTTCTAGAAGCCTTCCCCTCACAGTTCTGAAGTGGAACATAACTGTTTAAAATTGAAGTGAACTGCAGCAGATGAAAACCCCCGAAGAAAGAGCATCCCCCTTCCAAGCACACTAGAGACGTACAGCGAAAAACATAAAAAGAGCTTCTTGCTGATCGAAACTGCCAGGAAGAACACAAGGAAGAGTTGTCTCTGACATTTAAGGCAGCCTGATGCTGGGTGTTTTAAGATTTATGTGAGGGATAAATAATACAAGATTCCCTATAAGGGACAAGTCCAAGTGAAAAATAGCCATTTGAGGAGAGGTATGTGGCGAGGAATCCCAGAAGGAAAGACAGAGCTATCCTAAAATTCAAGCTATCAAAAGATGATTTTTCACCTGTAAATACTGCACCCTTGGTAATTAAATTGCTTCCCAACTCCCTCCTCTCTCTGTCTCTCTGAAAGCACTCTCATGGACTTAAATGACTCTAATGGACTTAAATCTCTATCCAGGCAAGCTGAGGTTGTGTCTACCAGGGAAGATTCGTTCCAGTCATTATTTTGCATTAGTAGGGGATCCTCCTAGCAACTCATTTAGAGAGGGTGCGTCTGTTTCCCCAAGCCTTTCTATTTTCCTTCCCGTTCTGACATTTCAGTAACACCTGGCCTTTCCAACCAGTGGTGTTTTCCTCCAAACAGTGTGATTCTCCCTGGGAGCGATGTGATTTCAAAACTGGAAAAAAAAAAATCCACCCACTTTTTAACACTATAATTAAGCATTTTTACATTCATATTTAATAAAAGGCATTTGAATTGTTAATAAATGCATGTGAACTGCTCACAACCACAAGAAAGCAGTTACTTAGTTCATTTAGGGCATTTGGTCAAACACCATCCAAAGCCATGGGCACCTTTCTAAGTCACTACATAAATAGTAACTCAAATAATTACAGTAACCGTCCTGCGCATCAGGCAGTATTTTTCCATCAGAGTAATGAAACTGGGGTATAGAGAAGTTAGATTTAAAGAAGATACTTTTTTCTATTCATGACACTAGCAAAAAAAAAAAAAAAATCTTAAACGTTAGTAGCTTCCAGTGCTGGTAAAGATGTGGGGATAGGCAAACGTACATTGTTGCAACCCTCTGAGAAGGCAATCCAGCAGTATTCATTAAGATGTATATATAGTACAGAAAACCCTCTGTATACCATTTCACCTGTGGAATTCTGCCCTATAAGAATAAAAGACCATCCATGAAACTACAGAGTTGATAAGTGATGACAAAAATAGAAATAGAACAAATGTCCATCACAGAGGCTGTGCTCAGGTAAATTATGTTACAGCCAAGAAATGGAACACCGTGCAACTATGAGTCCAGTCTGCATTTATTCATCCAGAGCAGTGGTTTTCAGCTTTTTTAATGCCATGACCCCGCAATAGAGTTCCTCATGTTGCAGTGACCCCAAAACAAAAAGTAATTCTGGTGGCTACTTCAAAACTGTAATTTTGCTACAGTTATGATTCAGAATGGCTTTAGGCGACCCCTGTGTTTTGGTCGTTCAACCCCCACCGGGGTCGCGACCCACAGGTTGAGAACCGCTGATCTAGAGAAAGTTGTAATAGTTCACAAAACACTGAGGCAGGAGGTAGCTGAGGAAAAAGCTAGGGAATGAAAGGAGGGTAGGCCTGCCTTGGAGCCAGCTTTCAGGACCAGGCCTGAGGCTTACAGTAACCAAGAAAACAGCTGGGGTTGGGGAACCCTACTTTGAAGCTGGGACTACCTTCTGGTTCACAGTACTCCAGGACCAGGATGCCCAGCTCTAAATACAATGGGAAAAAAAAAAAAAAAAAGGCAACTTAGCTTGTATGTGATAAGTCTCCGGGCACGTACCCTGCAACTTTTTGCCATCTTTCACTCATCCCATCTTAATTGCCATGTAGTCGACTATGCAAATTTGACTCCCTTCATGGGCTTTGTTCCTCTATTGGCCATAAAAAATTAAAAACTCCACTGCTTCATCAAAGATGTTGAGTGAAGCTACTCATTGGCAGGAGTCATATCTCAGACCAAACCTTCAACCCCACCCTCAACTCTAAGACTTAAACCCCTCAATGCCATGGTCCCTCAGGTCATGGGCTCCTGTCACTGACCCTTCCCCAACCTGTCTGGTAGATCTCATTTTTCCTTTTACATAAATCTCTGATCCTATTTCCACTCTTGGGTGTCCTGCTCAATTCCTTATTTAGGACACAAAGAATCTAGACAAGACCGCTAACCTGGTAACAGTAAGGGTCTTCTTTTCCTTCCTTTCTTTTGTTGTTTGTTTTCTTGAGCATATTTAACAGTAACTTTAAGAAATAGGATCAAGCAAAGATTATTAAATATGTATATTCACTTTGCCTTTATAATTTAAGTATTTAATTGAATCAAATAATTTTGAACATGTATTGCATTTACCTTAGCCTAGAAAATGTTTTAAAATCCCAGTTCCACATAGAGAATTATATGAATAACATAGCTTTTCCCAACAAATGTGAAAGATTCATTTAGATTCCTGAAGACCTCTTTAGATATAGGCATTTTTTTTCTAAACTATGGCATTTTCAGCAATTACAGAATAAACATCAATTTCCTTTAATGGGCATTTCCAGCCACAGAAAGCATAAAAAAATTTTTGCTCATTCTTTGTCTGATAGTATAACTAGCCAATGAAGAGTTATATCATTTAAAAAATTAGTGTATGACCTGCAATTTTTATTTTTATTCATTCACTTTCACACTCAAGTGAAAAGAGCACACCTTTGGGCAAAAAATGGAGTGTTAGTAGCATCTTTACCTCTCCTTTGTTTTTAGTCTAAAAGGCTTTAGTGCACATCTGTCTAGCTTTAAGTCTGTGTTTCCATGTTCCATGCTGTGCAGGCTCCAACAGGAAAGCTGAAATCTGAAATAGAGGCTGAAGATGTCATCGGAGCTGAGATAGGGGACAAACAAGAGGCGGCAAGCATCGTTTGATTTCAGGTTGTGTGAAGCACAGACCAGGAGCAGGCTGGTGATATTTAAAGTGCTGCTGCCATCTTCAGGAGTTCCCCCACTGTCATTTCTGAATCAAGCTGGGTATAGCCTCCTAACATTTTCCAGGAATTCTGAATAACCGGTAGAAGTCCTACACTCCTCATGGTTGCTGAAGGAAGGAGGCTTGACACAACTGTTGAAGATCATTCTCTAGCAAAGAAGCCTTTAGCTGGGATTGTTAATATTTTGAGATGAGAAGTTTCTCCCATTTCAGGGTAAGATAGGAAATATGAATAGAGTTAAGATTTAGGAGCCAAAACAGCCCATACCTGGGAAGTGTGCCAAGACTAAAAATGGAAGAGGCTGGGGGTTCAAGTTATAACACTGTGGGTGCCCCTGTAGGTTTTGATGCCTATCCAGTTAGTCTCCCTGGGGAAGTCATGCTCCAGTTTCATGGCCAACATTAAGTTCAGAGAACATTTGGTCAAAAGGAACCTGTGAGCTTCCATTTTTATCTGATTTATTTATTGATTGGCTTGTTTATTAATTCTAAGCCCATCTCTCTTCTCTGATTGCTTGAGTTATGGGTAGCTGTGAGAAAAGGCTAAATCATCTATCAGTACTCTGAGCACAGAGCTCTACACCTTTCCCAGAAATAATTCTACTTCACTGCTCTTTGAAAAAAAAATTTAATTAAGCCCTGAAACAAAAATAGGTCCTCCACACGCCTCTGATCTCTTCCTATGGTTAGAGATGTTAATACCCATAAGTGGTCTGGGCAGGCATGAGGCCCCAGGCTTGCAAACAGCATCAGCCCAGTCTCTAGGCCATGGTAACAGAAAATTGCCTGCAAATTACTGTTTTTTTAGACCCTGAAGTTTTCATATACATCCATCTCACAGACATTCTTTTTTACTTATCATCAAATCAATGTTATAGTCTTATAGAAAGTTGAGAGAGGTAACTTAAAAAGCCCAGTTTTTGCTCTTGGTTCACATTAGTCAAAGCAGAAAGTTAAACCTTTCAATTCTCTTTTAGAAAAACATTCACATCATTTTAGGAGCTACCCAACTCTCCTTTCATCACAAATATAACAGCTAAAACTGCATGGAAAGAGAGGATTACAATACAGAGATGACACCTTAATGGATGTCAGGTCGTCAGTATAACACTTCAGAAACTGCCATATTGAGAGGGCTGTCCTTGACTTCTGAAATTTTTCCCTGGAGTTATTTCTTCAGCAAAGATTTTCTATGGGCCCATTAATATGCTCTGTATCTGGTAGGCATTTTTTCTGTTACCTTTCTATGCTGCACAATGATTCTGTGAAGGTCACAGAGTATTGCTTAGTTACTTCTCTCATTGCTAACACGAGATACACGACACCCACGAGTTAAAGGAAGGAAGGTTTACTTTAGCTCACTGTTTGTAAAGGTTTCAATCCATAGTCAGCTGGCTCTACGGCAGGGTGGCCAGGCAGAGAAACAGCCGTCCGAAGCAAGCAGAAGAGAGCAAAACAGCACCAAGCCTCCCTTTCCCTTTTATGCCTTCCAGGTTACAAGCTTTGTTGGGTGGTACTGCCCACATCCAGGATGGGCATTCCATTAGCCAAACCCAGAACTTTGCTGAACCAATCAGTGGGCTTGTTTACTTATCACACCCTTCACACCCTGAATCCACAATCAGCCACCTCTGCAAAGCCCCACCTGAGTGCATTAGGTTTGGGAGAGACATGGAGATACAGGCTTAACAAGTAACATCACAGCAGAAAAGGAAGTGGATACACAGTTTGTGTAATTATACACAGTCACATAGGATGTGATTTACACATACACTGGGCCCGAATGCACCTCACTCATGCCCGCGCAGCTTCTACAGTTTCATCACTGAAACCAAGGACCAGCCTTCTGCCTGAGCTTTGTCCTGCCTACTATGATTATAAAACAGTCATCCAAGGCATATTTGACTCTTTGCTACAGTCAAGGTGTTGTCAATTTTACTAATATAGCACTTTGAGTGGAAAAAAAAAGTCAGGCCTAAAATTAGACCATAAAACAAGTAAAAGTTATAAAAATGGAAAGTATGACTCAAAGCATATTGAGCTATTTGTGCTCACAGCCACTGGGGGCATTGCTGACTTGTAAATGGAAAAGAGGCGACTAGAATGGATGCTGGAGAAATTTCATAGCCGAAGATAATTTTGAGCCCATCTGTGATCCCGTATCAAAGAAACAGATATGGACTGAAGACATTTAGGTAGCTCACTTAACCATGATTCAGCAGCAGGGCCAAAAGCTATCGGTTAAAATTTTTACTTACGCTTTACTTTCTATTCCAATTACTTTTGATCACTCAAGCCTTACAGTGGGAACATAAATAATGCCTCACAAAAATTTCCCCCCACTTTGTTGTATGTAGAAATGCTACTATATCTGGGCCTCAGTGCTGGCAGCCTTACCCCAATGTTAGGGTACATCTGACTATTTTCAAATTTGCTGCACACCCTACCTTATTTTTTTCTTAACAGAGTTCTAAGTGCTTGGAGACTCAGAAGTTAAACAGTGAAGGCTCCACTTCAACCCGGCGCTCGTAGGAATCTCTGGCACCACTGCACAGCTGCTTACGGCTTAATGAGCCACTGTTTAGCGAGCTTCTAATGGGGGCTACGCGGAACAAACCATCTCTCATGGCACTGACTTTCCACTTGAGGAAAGGCGTTCTCTTCATCACTCACCAGACTTCACCTGAAAGACAAAAACAGCCCCTGCCAGACTTTTGCGTTCGGCTAAACCGTCATCACTTCGAGGAGCAGGTCTGTGACTTCGCATGCTGAAGTCATGTTTTCTGCTGTTGCAGTCATCATTAATATCAATATTAATGCAAAGCTGGGAGGTGAGACTTTGGGGTCCTCAGGCAGAAAATCAATGCTAAAAGCTGACTTGTGAATTCGCCAGGATGGATGGCCCAGACCTAGGGCTGATAATGACGATGAAAACTGTGCATTGCTCAAATGTCAGGCTAGCCAGACTCAACCCAAACGCAGTGAAATCTCTAGTGCTATAATAATGTTACGTATACTAAAAATGGAAAGTTGACAAATTATTGGGATTTTTGCCTAGCGATGTGCTCTGACCTTAAGAGGCCACTCTGCCTGGAAGTAGGGACATTTTTCAGAGACTTTTAATGGGAATTGTCCCAGATATTGAGTGTTTACATTTTCCCATAGAGACTACAATGTAGCGTGCATGGCCTCTCCAGCCACACCCTCGTACCCCACTTGATGACTTCCCATATACCGCGGCATTTCAGTCTCGTCTGTAGTGTCTCCCCCACTGCCTCCTCCATGTCATCAGGTTTTCCACAGTTAGCTCCACTCAGCCCTACACTGACTTGACTCCTTCCCACCCTCCTGGCCTTGCACCCCTAACCCTTTTTTGTACAGATTACTCTTCCTACTACACCACAGGATCCCATTCAGACTCATCCGTGGCTCACAAGTCTTTGCAGTAGCATTCTAACTTGTCGATCTGGTGTTCAAAGCCTTCGGCGACCATTGCAGTGTAGGGTTTCTGCTGCTTCCACTGTGCAGACATGCTCCACACAGAGCAGCCTCTCTTGCTGCCTTTACACTATGATCCAGGCTGGTGTGAGGGCCTCTTCTTTGACAGGAGTCTTACAGCTTTAGAAGACAAAACAAAACCTCAGCTTATAGGAACCACCACCACCTTCCCAGTATGTATCCCCAGTTCATCTGTGTTTTATTTCACTCTCTCTTTTTTTTTTTTTGTATTTAGTACAGGGTCCACACGGTCTCACCATGCAGATCAAACTCATAGAGATCAGCCTGTTTTCAGCCTCCCCAGCACTAGGATTACAGATGCATGCCACCATGCCCAGTCTCAATTGCAGTCTCAGCACACCCCAGGAGTGGGGCAGGCATAGCGGGCCTGGGGGTCGAATCCTGGTCCCTGCTCCTGCTTGCAGGTGCTTTAATCCACTGAGCTGTCTGGCCAACCCTCTATCTGTCTATTTTCTCTTTGCAACACTATTTCCTGGAGCCCAGGATGTAGCTCAGAGGTAAAATGTGTGTTCAGCACAAGTGAAGCCACAGATTCAATCCCCAGCAGGCATAAATAAATAAATAAATAGTATTCCTCTCTCTGCTTCACGATTTTCCGAAAGAATTTATAGATACCTCCTGCAGAGACTACTGAATATCACACTTAGTAACTACTCCCTATAATAATAGTAGCTAACACATACTATGAGTACTACATGCCACACTATATATACTGCTTTTGCATATTATTTTTAAACTCACAACCACCCCTGCAAGGCAGGTACTATTATTATATCCTTTGTAAAGATCAGACACTGAGAGTTTATATAACTTGCCCAAGGCCATCCAGCCAGGGAACTAAAGGATTCTGACCTAGTCAATCAGCACCAAAAAATACTATATTTCTAGCAGGTAATCTTTTATTGCTCATTAACTGTGTATGCCCACTTTTGTCCTCTAAGCCAGATCTTCAAGGGTAATAATTATATCTCATATCCTATTGTCTCTCCCCATGACTAATGTAAAGTTTTATACACAGTTGACTTTTTATGGTTTGCTGACCATGCTGCCTTAAAGTAATGCTTTCTGCAGGAAAAAAAAAAAATGGATGGGATATAAATAAGTTTGGGAAATTTCTTGCACAGCAGTCCTTCTGAAAATTCATGACTTGGCCTGATGAAGAATACGGGCATCTTCCTTGAGCCATGCCCTCGATAACCTGATCCCATAAAATGGGAATTCTAGACCAAGAGCTGTACATTTAACCTAGGCCCTCCATGCACCAATTTCCAATATGATTGGTTTTCACAGGGAAGACAATTCCCCCAAAATTAACACCTGCATAAATTAAGTGCAAAATAACCATCAAAGAAAGCTTGGGACAAACTGTCAGATTCAAAATGCTGGTCGCAATACTGTTGAAAAAGAACATTGCCATTTAAAAAAAATTTAAATAAAATAAAAAGAACATTTTGCAACACAGCAATTTTTACAGTGTTTCATTCTAACCATATCATCCCCATGAGGTCTAAACCCTTGTCTGAAGTCACCTTTCTATTGTTCAGCACACCTAATGACAGACACACTCTAGATCTTGACAAGTTCTCTAGATTGGTTTGTCTAAATTTGGGATTTTTCTTGCCATCGCAGCTTTTCCCACCTTTCCCAAGAACACATAAATTTCTTCCAAACCTATAGATTTCTCTCCTGACACTTCCAGCCCTGTCATTTTTCTTCCTTTGTTCGCCTTTCTCTGGGCCGTTACCTTATCTACTATGTAGAGTTAGTGTGTAATATCATATTTGCCAGCAGGTGTTGCCCTTTGCCACAGGATTTGCTAATTTTTAAAATCCCTTCAATCTGCCCCTCCAGACTGTATAAAATAGTGCAGTGCCTAATTTATCAACTTGGCATGGTAGAGATGCTGTAAAATCAGTTACTTAAAATAAGCAATACTTGTAATGTGCTGTAGTCTTAATGAGCAGAGCGCCTCTGCTCTACTAAACCAACAGGAGACCACACTGAGAAAAGAAGCAATGAGAATGTGAGGTTAAGTGCATAGCAGGAAAGCCTGCTTCCTACCCACAAGATCCCAGTAGGAGCAATATGTTCGACAAACAATTGAATTTCTTCCTGGCAAGGAAAGGGACTCATCTTAGTATCTTTCATATCTGTATTTCTATGCAAAGTCAACCATTTATGCCGCCTTTAGAAATGATTCCCAAATCCTAATGTCTTTTCTCCTATTTCCCATTCCAAGTCACTCCATGCGTTGCCAGAAAACCCTTCCCACAATGACGCTAAAGGCCTTCAGTGCTGCCCAGAAGCCCACAACTGAGCCGTCCCTCTTCGGTGTGACACACCTGACACTGTAACCCAAGCTCAAGTTACCTACTCAGCCTTACTTGATCTTCTCAATTATCCTCTGTAACAAGGCAGGGGGCGGGGCTTATTCTTCCCCACAGGCTAAACTCGTTCCTCTCTAGTACCTGTGTCCTTGCTAATGCGCACACCTGAAATGCCCTCCTCTTGACTCTAGCCAAAACCATTGCATTCATTTCCCAAGAGGAGCTAAATGCATGGAATATTTCTGGTTAATATAATTCTCCTTGCTGATATCCCCGGGAACATCTGAAATGCATGATGGGTATCCTGCAAAACAATACTAATGAAATGTCCACTGTAAAGCATTTACATTGAACGCTAGGTAAGTACACGACACAGATAATTCCTGGGGGAACTTGGTCAGCACAAGCGCTTCTAGGTGCCCACAATCATTTTTGCATTCCCAGCTGCAATGTAATTTGGAAGCAGCCTCCACACATTCAGAGAATGTGTCTTGACTGCATGGGTGGAATCTTGTAGATGACAAGGCAAATCTGCTCCATTAAAAACACCATCTTGGGCCAGGGAGACAGCTCAGTAGTGTAAGTGCCTGCCTAGCAAGTGCAAGGTCACAAGTTAGATCTCTGATATTGCAAATTAATTAATTAATTTTTAAAAATAAAAAATATCTTTCATCCCTTGCAGCCCACCCCACATTTTTATCTCCTGCCTTCCTGGAAGTCACAGGGTGTACTACACTGCTTGCTGATCCAGACCTCATAGAACACAGAGCTTAGCACTCACCAGATAGCATTGCCCAAGAGAAGGCTACCACCCTGATATTCCCCCATCTCTGTGTTTTCACTGGCTGATCAGGTTCACTTCTCTACTCCAGTTAATTCTCTCAGGGTCTCAGTGCCTGCTCAACCAATTTCTGTTTCCTCTCTGATACATCCTGACTTATCGGCTTTATGCAAATCGCAATCGTTTTAGAATCAGAAATTTAAAAAAAAAAGTGTAGATTCAAATTGCAGCTCTGGCATTTTCTAGCTGACATGTTTGAATCTCTGTATTCCCAGCAGTGAATGGAAATGAAACATTCAATGAGGAAGCTCAAGAAAGATAATACATATCAAGCACATTGAAAACTACCAAGTGGTTTTCACAAACACAAGCAAAGCCCCCGAGTTCCTGCCCTGACTCAGTAGCCATCACAAACACGGAGTTCACCCCATTGGGCAAAGACAATGTTAACAAAGCTAAAACCCTAGTGGAAAGAAGGAATCCCCAGTTCCTTTTTCTTAGCATGATTAGCTATAGAAATAAGTCGGTGTCCACGAGCTGTAGCTGAATGCTACCTAGTAGGCACAGTGGGGTGAGGACACAGCTCCTGTAAAGACCTGAGAGGGTTCATAAATCGTCAGCCTCTGTCTGTATTATCAGTATGCAAGGCAAGCTTTAGCCACAGCTGGAAATGAATCGCGGCTGCCTGTGAAGTACAATATAAAGAATTCTAGAGGAACACTAGTTTCTATTGATTCTCTCCCCAGGCCTATCACGCCTCAAATTTCCTCACTAGAGCTTCATTGTTTACTTGTTTGTTTCAAGGATAATCAGAAGGTTCTTAATCTCTCAATGTCTGCAGTTGCCCTCTTTATTTTTGGTCTTTTTTAATTTTCCTGCATCCTCTTGGTTAGACTGTCATGTAGGGGAGGTTTACTTTTTGTTTTTGGTGCCCAGGACCAAACCTAGGGCTTCCAGCTTGCTAGACAAGCGTCCTACCGCTGAGCCAGATCCCTAGCCCCAATCTCCCAATGTCTTGTGTTACAGTTAATAGACTCATGGGCCAACAGTCTCTTAAATCTCTTTCATCTCATGGCTTAGCTGAGTTTAGCTGAAGGTGAATGAAAGCCAGGTCTTGCAGGAGCAGAAATCCACAGGGCAGAGAAGAGTTGGAGGCGGTGGAGAATCGTAGAGCGTCTGACAAGAGACGAGCAGATCCAAAAACATAGTCCATACTCGTCCTAGTTTTGCTTGAGCCAGGCCTTGCTGATAAAATGTTTGTTGGCTGACTATCTTTTTCCGTGTCCCACAGCTTATAATTAGCCAAGATGGCTGATGAAGCCCATATTCAAGCAAAAACGGAAGGAATGTGTATGTTTTAAATTGTAAATATATCTTCGAAGCCATCTTGGCAGAGACAGAGGCTGGGGCGGGGTGGGGGAGCTGCTCCGTGGTTTGAATCCAAAGACGCGCGGCTTTCTGCTCCAGCAGCCTCTTTGGAAACTCGGTGGCGCCCCGCTTAGCTGTGACTGCTCTTCCCCAACAGGCTTCCTTTTCCATCTCCAGTATTTAGAAGTATGAAAGATGACGCTGAGAAGAACACAAAGGCTTTTGCAAACCATCTCTGGCTTCCATTTCAAAGCTGTCGCTATGGAAGTTGGATTTAGAAACTTGGCATTCACTTGGTGAGGGCCACCCCTGCTGGCAGCCGTCTGGACTCTTCTGGGGAATTTTTAAAGCAGCAGAACTTAGAGAGCATTTTGTAGTGGCAAAAATACCCGTGTTCAATTCAGTTCTCTGGTTTCAGCCCGCCACCAGTAGCTGAGTGACCCAATGCCCTCCCTTGGACCTCATTTCTTCATCAGTTAAGGGATTTGGCAAGTTCTTGCAATTTCCCACAAGACTTAATAGTATAGAGCAGGGGTTCCAAGCGTGTGCTGGTCACTGAGTTGGCAGCATCAGTATCATAGCCTGGGAAGTTAATTAGAAATGTAAATTTCACACACCCCCTGCCTGTACCTTTGGAATCAGAAATTCTAAGGGTAGGGCTCTGCAATCTATGCCTAAGAAACTCTCCAAGGTAATTCTCCCACATGGTCAACTTTGAGTACTGCTGCTCTAAAATCCTTATTACTCCCCTGCTATTTGCTCTGTGAGTGTGACTGGACAACCCGGTTTTGCAATGGGTCAAAGCAGGGGCAGAAGCACAAGTTCGCTTGTGAAATCTAGGAAGCCAGTTGGATACAAATCAGAACGTGGGCAGGGACTCTGAGGGAGAACCCTCTATCACTTCCCCAGGCCCTTCCATCGCCAAAATTCCAGAAACCCCCTGAAAATATCTGCAGAACCGATATGTCTTTGGCCAAATTCTCAAAGCACGTCTTATCAATGTCAAAAACAGCAAGCACAAAGTGGTTTTTGCTAATGGTGCCAGCATACTTTTCCACTATTTTTGTCGGTAACCCCCACACATCATTTGCAGCTAGACAAGGAAAATTACTTTCTTCATTTTAGCTCTTTGTTTCTTCCCTCTACCTTTTCTGAGTGCTTGATTTCCTCTGAGTTATCAGGGACAACCTATAAGTCTGGTGCTGGGTTCCACAGGGAAACACAGTTTCCTAGCAACAAACAGAGCCTGCTGGGTCTTCAGCTTTTCCTTAGCATGATTAGCCATAGAAATAAGTAGCTGTCCACCAGCTGTAGCTGAATACAACCTAGTGGGCACAGTGGTGTTGAGGACACAACTCCTGTAAAGACCTGAGAGGGTTCATAAACCGGCAGCCTCTGCCTGTATTATCAGTACGCAAGGCAACCTTCAGCCATAGCTGGAAATAAATCGTGGCTTTCTCATTCTATGAGTCACCAGCTCAGGGAAGCTCCTGAGAAGCAGTGTGGCTTATGGAAGTACTCTGTGGCTCCACCCCAGAGACTGCATGTCATGCCTCCTTCTCAGGGTGACAGGATCTATAAAGAATAGCTCATCAAGAGAAAATAAAGAATGGCAATAGGATTCTCTTTACTCTAAGTTGAGTGGATTAAGCTTCTTAATTATTATATGAAATGTTGGAGAAGCAAGAGAAAGAGAAGAAAGCAAGGGCAGAGGGAAAAAAGAAAGCAAGAGAAGGAGAAAAAAAGAAATTTATATCCAACAAATAATCCCTGGTATCCATAGCATATCCTTAAGCTAAATACTGGAGTTACAAAATCAAATGACAGGAGCTAGCTCTCAGGAAGCTTATTGTCTGGTGGGGGAACTAGATCAATAAATTCCGTTTGCTGATAGATGGTGATAGATAGCACACTAGAGAAATACTGGCTCCATGATGGAGTTTACTGCCAGGTCTCATGAGCTATTGTAGCCATCTTTTGATTTTGTAATTTTTATGTTTCATTATACCTCATCCATATCATTTAGATTTTCGGGTGTATTAGTATGGCTCTTACAGTGGGTTTGGTCTGAGTATCTGTTTATACCAACTTCTTTTCTTGTCATAAAGGCCCATAGACATGGGTATATCATACTCACACTTACTCTTTACAATATATTTATTAATGAGTCATTAATTTAATTTTATGAGTTTGATTATTTTAAATTTTGCCTTATTTTAAAAAGTGAGCACAATGACAAAAAGTCATAAAAACAAAATAGCAAATTTTTAACATTGTTTATAAGAAAATCATAATTTTCAACATTGACTGGTTTTTTATGAACAGTCTAAAACGGACAACAGAAATAAATTCCCACATGAACTTCAATGAAAATACCAGTAACATTCTGCCAAAATAAATAATCTTTACTCCAATTATCATACTTAAGACAGTCTTCACACATGATACTAGCAGGTTCCATACAGGCATCCTTGCTTACATTTCAGGCTTCATTTTGTTGAGATTTTCCTGTCATTATTTCCATAATGGTATAATTTTAACATCAGCAGTTCCAGTTTTTCGATTGTTGGTTCATTTTTTCCCTATACGAAGCCAATGTCAATCTTTCTGAAATCCAAAGATCATACTATAGAATTCTCTGTTTTGAAATTAAAACATTTCATTTGGGATTTCTGATTTGTTTCTGCTTGAAGTTCTTGTGCTGGTCAACTTATGTTTTGTCAGCGAATGTAACATCAATTGGAACCTGGTAAACTAAATGTCAAAAGCCACATTTTGCTTAGTTTGGGAGACAGGAACAACAAGTCTGTTTACAACTTCATTTGGCTTATTATTATACAAATAGGGGTGGCGCACGCCTGTAATTCCAGCACTCGGGAGGCTGAGGCAGGAGGATCGGTGTGAGTTCGAGACCAGCCTGGGCTACAAAAGTGAGCTCAAGGCCAGCCTGAACTGCATACTGAGACCCTGTCTCAAAAAGACAAAAAAAAAAAAAAAAAACAAATAGGCACCTGAGGGGTGAGTTCTAGGATTTCAATATTGAAAGCATAATAAGTTTTTGCATCTAAAGGCCACAGATATTTATGCCATATTTTGACCTATTGAATGTCCATACGTCCTTTATAGTCCTGCAATTACCATAGAAATCCCTGCTAAGTACAGTAAACCTATGAATGTTTTGTTCAGCTAGTGAGGTGTCATAATACATACATTTCTTTTTTTAATTTTTTAAAAGAATTTTTAATTTTATTTATTTTTTTCTTGTTTCAGAACCTTTGTTTGTTTATTCACTCATTTTTATGGCCAGCTCAGCCTGCCCCGAGGGCAGGGCTGGCACAGCATGTGGTGCCGGGGATCAAACCATGGTCCCTGAAGCCGCCCAAGCTTTCCCAAGCAGGCACTTTAGACCACTGAGCCATCCCACCGGGCCCAAACATTTCTAATGCAGTCATTAGCACACTCAGAGTGTTTTACTTGTAGCTCCTCTTTTGTGTATTCCACTATATCCGGCTACATTTCATCGGTTACAATTTTCAGTGCTGACTGGCAGTGTTCACATTCTATCCAATACCTTTCAGCCCTGCAAGACCTTCTGCCTATTTTCAGACATAGTTCTAATAGTCGATCATTCCATTTGGCTGTGTGGCCATCTTGCAACATTTTGATTAATCAAATATGTACTCACGTTGCTGTTTTCTTTGTCGTCTGACTCAAGAAAATCTGAATTCCCTATATATGTAGAAGTTGATTCCTGCCCCCCTTTCACTGTTACAGGAATTTTGGCTTCCAGGGCCAACATCTAGGTCACATCATCCTCAGCCTCAGCCTCATGCTCATCCCTGCCATCTGCCCACAGCACTCGTCTATTATGAAAACATGCATCTTTCCATTATCTATTATCTTCATCATCCAAGCGTCAGTAATCTGATAATTCACTTTTGACCTCTGCCTAAACTTGAAAATCTGGTTTTTCATGTGCCATTGTACTGAACTGAGTTACTTCTATGAGAAAATCAAAAGAAAACTTAAAAAAAGTAAATCCTAGAGTGGTATGGGTATGTTATACCCTCACAATACTGAGCTAAACATACGCAGAAACTGTTTCAAGGAGTGTCACGTGGGTGTAAATCCTGGTGGGTCGCTTTTGCACATGTGCACACATTTGGCTTTTCATCATACCAAATAGATAAACACAGAGAGTGCTTCCTGTATCCTTGAGGGGAAGGCACTGAGATCCACAGCCAGCTACTGTTACACCAAAGTAAAAATTTGCAGTAGAAAAATAGGGGATGGGTTTGTGGGACCTAGCGTGATGCTCTAAGTGTTTTTAAGTTGTGTATTTGGTGACTATTCTCTCATTTTTTTCTCATAAGGTTTTCCAACAGTTTTCATCTTTTATTGATCCATTAAGATGTCCTTTTAGTAAATTTATTGATTCCATTCTTTTACATGCATTGATTTCTGTTTTTATTTTCATTGATTTCTTTCCCTTGCTTTCCTAAAGTTATATTGCTTTTTATGTCCTCTTGAATTGAAGCCATAATTGAATCGATTTATTTTCATTTTTCTTATGTACTAATAAAAGTACTTAAAGCTGTGCTATCTCTAATTTTAGATTCTGCTGTCCCCATGTTTTAATATGAACTAGTATTCATACTGGAGCATTGTATCTGTATTCATTTTTTGTTGGTTAGATCTATCAAAGGGATTAGAATCAACCTCTGTTATCATGGTCTATGTTGATTTCTTTTGTATCTCTAAAAAGTTTGGAGCTGTTATGAATGGTGCCTGTTAGCAATTATTTTTTAAAGGAAAGGAAAGAAAACCTGTTCTTAATCTTATTCAGTGGTCAGCATATTTTTATACCATCATCTGATATTTATTCTTTTATTCTTTGTTCCAGATTTACTTTTTTTTTTTTTGAACCAGGAGTTGAATGCCACACCTTGCACTTGCCAGGCAGGTGCTGTGCCACTGAGCTATATGCCCAGCCTGATCTTACTTCTATTGCCCTTCCCCCCTTGAATTTATGCAGAATTGTATTTTGTATTTTGACCCAGTACACCTGGTCCTGGATTTTCTTACCCTCCTATTTATTCTTTGACCTTTTATGTCTCAGTTCTACATCACAGTGAGATCTCTAAAGGCTGAGTCTCCTGGTTTCTGGCTGGGATTGGCCAACAGAAGAAACCAACAGGAGAAAGGGAGAAGTCAGGCTGTTTCTTTCTCCCCATAATATCTGCAACTCTTTCCTGCTTTGGCTTACGATGGATAGGCTTGTCCTGGTTCCATCCATCTTCTGCCACATGAGCCTAATGACTGTGCTGTCTCCCTTTGTCTTTCTAGTCTTGAGTTGGTAGTGGCTTTCTGAGGCTAAAATCTCTGGGCTGCCTCACTGTCCTATTTTGCTCTTCTGATCTTCTAGCCATCCAAGTTTCTACCTTAAATTGCTTCTGTTTTAAATTTCAGAGCAGCTTCTGAAATTTACCTGAGGGAATCTGATGCTCCCACTCTTTTTATTTTAGTATGAAATTTAATCTGTTTCATTTTTGCAGCAAATACTGTGAGGTGGTTTACTTGCCACCCTTTCCAAGCCTCCCTTTTCATTTTCTTCCTCTACTAGAAATGCTACAAAATCAAAAACTAACTTCTTGCGGCAAGAAGGTCATGGACAGTAAGACCTAAGTAGAGGTCTACTAAAGATTCCTGGGAAAGTATTGCTTTCCAAGTCTAGATATTACTCTATCTTCTCCCTCTAGATCTTCGTTTTTTGGACACAGGACATAAAACCTAAAACTTCAGAAGCCACTGTGAGACTATGAACGAAAGGTAAACAGAAACAAAGCAGAAATTCTTGCACTACTTAACCAATGCTAGCAATCTCCAGACTTCCCATAACATAAGGAAAAAAGAAGTACTTAGGTGTTTGAACAACTAATAATAGGGTTTTCTGTTACTCTCAGTTGAATTTGACTCCTAAATTGATATGTCTCAAAAGGATAATTGGCATATAGAGCTAGTCAAATTTATTATGTGGGGACAGACTTGCAAATTATGTGTAGTATCAATAGCTCCAGATACTAAATACTTGCCACAGAGATTAAGTACTATGTACAACAAAATCTTCTTCAAGTAGCTTTGAAAGAAAGATGGAACCTAGCCAAAGACAACAGCATGCACAGCACACATGTAACTTTTGTTATTGTTTTTAATAGTATTTCCTAAGTTTCATGAGCTTCTACAAACCCATCAATCAATCTTTCAATGGAATCATTGTCTGTTTATTTCTTTTTATGGCCAGCTCAGCCTGCCCTGAGGGTAGGGCTGGCACAGCATGTGGTGCCGGGGATCGAACTGCGGTCCCTGCAGCTGCCTTAGCTTTCCTAAGCAGGCACTTTAGACCACTGAGCCATCCTGGTGGGCTCAATGGAATCATTGTCATAAGGAGAGAAACTTAGGTATTTACTAATTTAGTTGACTTTGAAAGGACTTAAAAATAGGGCCAGGGAGATAGTTCAGTAGAAGAAGCACTTACCTCGCAAGCACAGAGTCCTGAGTTCAATCCCCAGTACAGCAAAAAAAAAAAGGAAAGAAAGAAAAAAAAAAAAGACTTAAAAATAAAGTACAAGGACAGTAAAACAAGCAACTATCTATCCACTACTCAGAATTAACTAATGCTAACCTTCTTGGCTTTAGATTTTTTTAAATAAAGGCAATAAAATAGTTTGAAATGTTTATTGCAATCCAAATTCTCAAATCTCTTCTGTCTCTCTTCTCCAGAGGCACTCACTCACACACATTAGTGTCTCTCTTTATAGTTCTTATGGTTATTGGCAATCTATGCAGGCAAATGCAACTTATAATAAGACGTGTATGGCCTTGAGAGCTGTGTTAGTTCATAACCCTACGATGGTATATATACCATGCTAGAATTTGCCACTTACTAAGCCTATTTTTTATATTAAGCTGAAACACAAATGCAATTCACTAATTTTATTTTATTATTATTAGTTTTTAATGTTTGGTACAGGGTCTCACTAGGCAGCTCAAACTCGTAGTGATCCTCCTTTTCTCAGCCTCCCCAGTGCTGGGAATACAGGCGTGTGCCACCTCTCCAAGACTGGGTGGCTCAGCGTGCCCAGGGTGAGGGCTGGCACAGCATGTGATGCCAGAGATCAACCCCATCCCTGCACTTGCCCAAGCAGGGGCTTAGTCTCTGAGTTAACTCTCTGGCCCACATTCACTAATTTTAACTGGATCATTCGACTGTTTATTTCTCAATGTCCTTTATGATGGACATTTAGCCTGTTGCCAGCCTTTAAGTACTACAAGCAATGCCTAATAAACATCCTTGGAGAAGTTCATACAGTACACATTTTTAAGTATCTTTTAAAAATAAAATAGAATAAAACAAAAAAAAGTATCTTTCATGGAACTGCTAAATCAAAAGGTATTCATGCCTCTACTGTTACTTTTTATTGTCAAATTCTTCCAAGTATTAGTACTAATTAGTACCAAAAAACTACAATTCACCAGTCATCAGAGCTTGGTAATGTCAGACATACTGATCTCACACAACTGGATAAATGGGAACTGGTATCTCTTTATTTTAATTTTTATTTATTGATTATTGCTTAGATTGAACATCTTATCCCTCTTCCCTCACTGTTGTAATACTATGAATCTCAGTGAGTCCTCTGAGCTACCTTCATCAGGTCTTCTCATCGTTCCTTTTGGCACCAACTCATAACTTACAAGTAGTGCACAATGAGGGGCATGGAAGAAGACCAGGGGTGAGTTAACAGAGGCCTGAATATATGGGAAAAGTATGCCCAGGGTAGGCGGGACCATCAGGAAAAGCTCAGAGTAATGGGAAACTCTGCCTCAGTAAAAAAAAAAAATGAGTATAACTGTCTTATGCAGATGATACTCAAAGGAGGGGGGGGGGTAAAGGTGGAACCACAGAGTTTCAAGGAATCATTTTCCCATATAAAAAGGCATTGTTTTTGGTTTTGGCCTAAGGACAAGGCTGCTTTAAACTTAAAAGTTTGGAAACAAGTTATGCGAGCACTGCATCGTGCTCACCAAAATGGGCAAGCAATTCCTCTTCATGTACGGTCTCTTTGTAGTTTAATTTCCTTAGCTTTGGAACCATTACAATCAGACTCAGAAGAGTCTAAGAAATATTTGAACAGGTCAGCTTCAGATGCTGATACTGCTAAACCTCAAGAGCAGCTTCCGCACAAATATAAATCTGCACATGAGACCTTTTTAAGACCTCTGCCTCCCTTCCTCTCAAATGTAGACGCTAGCATAATGAAAAGGATGAAAACAGAGCAAGGGGCCTCTGTGGTGCATAATTATGATAAGGTTGCACCGCCTCAGGACCCCTTACAGGAAGGCGTTCCCCGGAATACCAAGAGTGTCAGTTCTTTAAATTTCTCGATGCTTTATAGTGGGGATGAATCTAACGAGCTGAGTCCTAAAAGGGCATTTATGGCATTCCAAATCATCTCCTCAGAATCTGAGGATTTGGAGGATGTAGAACAAAAGGAAACTAAGAATGAAGTATGTGAGCTGCAAGCTCAGGTAAAGCAATTATCACAATTGATTTCTAAATTCATTGAAAAAATGGAGGTCTCTACCCCTGTAGTTCCTCCATCTCAGTTCATGAAAATTCAGCTTATTCTGCCCCATTGGGTGTTTTTCCTGTGGTGGCTCAACAATACCCACCAAATGCTCAATTTCCCCAAGGGTATGTACAGTGGGAACACCAACCTCCTGCATTTAAGGTTATTAAAGATTTAAAGCAGGCTGTTGCGGCCTATGGTATGCATTCAACCTACGTGATTGGATTAATACAAGGATTAGCAAATGAATATAGATTAATTCCTCATGATTGGGAAGTTTTGTGTTGTACAGTTTTAGAGCCAAGCCAATATTTACAATTTAGAACTTGGTGGAAAGATGAAGCAGGTATTCAAGAGAGGATTAACAGGGAACAAACTTCCTCAGTTAATGTTTCATCAGATCAACTCAGGGGCCTGGGTTGGTATCCAAGCTCAATTGCAATATGATGAGGTGGCTATTGTACAAACTCATATTTGTTGCTTGAAAGCATGGGAAAAGGTGGACAGGCCAGGGGATGCTCAAAAGTCATTGGCGAAGGTTCCTCAATCTAATAAGGAGCAGTATGTAGATTTTTTCTCCTGATTAGGGGAAGCTATACACAACACAGTGAGAGCACCAGATTTGAGGGATTTATTGTTATAAACCTTGTCTTTGGAGAATGTAAATACTGAATGTCAAAAGGCTCTGGGTCCCTTAAAGGCACAGGGTGCATCATTGGAAGAATATATCAAGGCCTGTGCTGATATTGGCTCAGAGCCATACAAAGCTAATTTATTGGCAGCTGCCTTATAGTCTTTTTATAAACAAAATCATACCAAGTGTTTTAAATGTGGAAAAATGGGTCATATGAAAAAAGATTGCAGAAAATGATAAGATATAAAGAAAAAAGGAGATGAAAATAGCAAGACTGTTCCAGGACTTTGTCTAAGATGTGGAAAAGGTAAACATTGGGCTAATGAATGCCACTCCAAACTTGATAAGCATGGCCAACCCTTACAATCTCGAAGTAACTGGAGAAGGATCCTATCATCCAGGGGCCCAAAGATAAACAATATGGAATACCCACGGTTTCCACTGGCCCGCCCAAATTTCAACCAAACGCAGGATGACAGATCTTCTCCATGCAACCTCCACAAGCAGAAACAGAGCTTTAGATCTGATGGCTGTGGAAAATCAGCTTTTGCTACTCTCCTTCCATGTTGTTGATCCAACATTTACTGGAGGTGCCAAAGAAGAGGGTAGAAGGAATGACTGAACTCATGATAGCCATACTCCTAAGAATAATGACCATCGCCACTACGGCTGCTGCAGTTGGGGTGGCGTAGAGCCAAGGAGTACAAACTGTTTCTTGTGTGCAGCACAAGAAGTCAAAACAACTATGGACTTCTCAGGGACACATGGACTCTAAAGATAAAGGATTTGGGACAGATTGTTGCTATATCTAAATGTTGATCTGCAGTGTGTTGCCGTTGGGATCCTGTCTCGTCAACAACATGTTGATGCTGCTTTTGCGAAACGGTTGTCAGAGTTGTCTGGCGCTGATCTGTTGCAAGTGGTATTACAAACTGTATATCAACACAAGAAGTCAGAACAACTATGGGCTTCTCAAGGATGCATAGACTCTAAAGATAAAGGATTTGGGACAGATTGTTGTTATATCAGAATGTTAGGCTCTTGTCTCGTCAACAACATGTTGATGATGTTTTGCAAGACAGTTGTCAGGATTGCCTGGCACTGATCTTTAACAAATAGTAATGAAAACCTTACCTTTTCATGTTACCCCACAGTTTCGTGGAAATGTAGTGGTATGTAATCTCTGTGCTGTTTGGTGATGAGGACAGACCCATCAACAAGTTGAGGATTGACAGTCTGTAATACTCACCCTGATTTCTCAGCATAAAAAATAATAAAAGTGGGGATATATAGCCTAACTAGCATTTCAAGAAATGGAGTGTAAAGAGTGGGGCCCTGGGACAGTTGTGGTCTATTGCTGAAAATCCTGGAAAGCTGGGTTAGGGGAGTCCCGGAAAGCTGGGACTCCAGGCGATGGATAGCAGCTTGACCTGTGGGCTATTTGTTGCTTTCTCCCTTGCTTGGAATGCTAGTGGTTGACCCCTGTGTGAAGCTGATGCTAGAGAAAGGATGGAAGTCAGCAGAGATCTTGGTCATGTTTGTGACTATGCATATGGTCCTCCTTTGCTAAGATGACTGTGCATGAGATCGTGCTCACTAGCCCAAAATAAAATTTTGTTGCTTTTGGGGTTCTTTGCTCACTGAAGGCTGAATCTCAGTGAGTCCTCTGAACTACCTTCATGAGGCCTTCTCATCATTCCTTTCAGCACCAACTAGTCACATTATAACACCTCACTTTTTAAAACTTAATGTTTCTTGGGCCAGCAAGAAAGCTCAGTGGACTAATTGCCTGCTTAGGCAAGTGCAAGGACCAAGGTTTGATTCCCGGTACCTCATGTCGTGCTGGCCCCTGCCACACCCCAGGAGTGCTGAGCTGGCGAATGAATCAGCAATTGAATCTGGGCATGGTGGTGCATGCCTGTAATCCCAGCACTGGGGAGGTTACTTCAGGAAAAATATTTAAAATGATCAACTGGGCTAGAGAGATAGTTCAGTAGTTTAAGTGCCTGCTTGACAAGCGCAAGCCTCCAGGTTCGATCCCCAGTACCATATGCCATGCCAGCCCCAGAAGCCCAAGTGCACCATGCTGGCCACCAAAACAGGGCGTGGTGGCACACACCTGTAATCTCAGAGCTGGGGAGGCTAAGACAGGAGGATCGCTATGAGTCTGAGTTACATAGTGAGACCCTGCATAAACAAATAAATAAACAAATGGTTAAAAAATAAAATAAAATGATCATCTGGGTCCAGTTGCTCAGTATTTATAGATTGTGCTAAATTTTATAATATTGATAATAATGATTTATACACTGATACTAAAATTTACTGTTCCATTCATTGAATAACATTTTATGGTAACCTAGCTTCTTCTAATATGAATTATTTATTTTGATTTGTTCCTTAATTGTTGTAGGGCTTCAAGAAATTTCTACAACCACACTCATAAATGGAACGAATCAGACTCACATGTATAAACATCATATTATCTCTTTGGTGTAAGAAACCAGAAGAGTAAACAAGGTCTAAAATGCACAATTTCAATGATATAAGTACTGTGAGATGGGAAGAAAGGACCTGCGATGGAAAAGGGGGAAAGGAAGGAAGGCAAAGGGGAGAAAAATACAATTTAGCTGTACTATTAGTGTCTCTTACTTCACTGAAAAGAAAGTCTCATGCTAACATTGATTAGAGAAATTTTTATGCTCTGAAAAGCTACATTGAAAATGACAGTGTGCAATGTAACAACAATTATTAATTTTCTATTACTTGGTTATGATTTCTGTCTTACTTTTTTAATAAAAGAAATTCTCTTCCAATATAGTTAGTGTTTCTGTTTTAATATTTAGAACTTTGATCCATTTTACTTTAATTTAGTGCATGGTTTTAGGCATGACTCTAATTTTAGTGTTCAGAATGGGGAGGGCCAGTGTTCCTGGCACCATTTATTAGAGGGGTTATCATTTTTCCAGTGAACATTTTTGGATCCTTTGTCAAAGTTAAGGTGGCAGAATATGGCTATAGTTGTGTCTACATCCTCTAATCTGTTCCACTGACTGTGTGGTCTAGGTTTATTTGCCAGTACCTTGGTGATATTATCACAGTAGCTTTGTAGTATAATTTCAAGTCAGGATCTGTGATGACTTCTTCCTTTTTTTCTTGGCCAGGATTGTCTTGACTCTTCTATGTCTTTTCTGGTTTCAGATGAATTTTAGGAATGTGTTCTCTACATGTGTGAGGTATACAAAAAGCATTTTGATCAGGATTGCATTAAATCTGTGTAACAGTTTGGGGACTGTGATCATTTTCACAGTGTTGGTTCTTTCTATTGATGAGCAAGGAATGTCTTTCCATCTTCTGATAACTTCTTTGATTTCTTTTTTTCAGGGTTCTGTGCTTTACACTGAATAGATCTTTTACTTCTGCTATTAGATTGATTCTTAAGGATTTCATTTTTTTGGATGCTGTCGTGAAGGGTGTGGGCTCCCTAATTTCTCTCTCAATGAGTTTGTTGTCTTTGTGTAATCAATAACAATGCTATTGACATTTTAATGTTGACTATGTATCTAGCTTTGCCAATGAACTTGGCTATGGAGTGGAGTTTTGGTGGCACTTTGGGGGTCTTCTAAGTAGAGTAACATGTCCTCTGCAAGTAATGATACTTTCACTTCTTCTTTTCCTATCGTTATTGTTTTTCTTTCTCTCTCTCTTATGTAATTATTTTGACTGATGTTTCCAGTACTATGTTAAATAAGAATGAGGACAGACATTATCCTTGTCTTTTCGTTGATTTTAAAGTGAAAGCTTTCAGTTTTTTGCCATTCAGTATGATGATGACTGTGAGTTTGTCATGGAAGACTTTTATCAGACTGAGATGAAGGCCAAGGAGAGAGCTCAGTAGAACAGTAGAATAAGTGCTTGCCTGGCAACTGCAAGGTCCTGAGTTCAATCCTCGGTATCGCAAAAAAAAAAAAAAAAAAAAAAAGAATGAAAAGAAAACAACAGACTGAGGTAAAGATCACCTATACTGATTTTCTGTAATATTCATGAATGAATATTACTCTTTAGGAAAAGCTTTTCTACATCTATTGAGAAGCTCATGTGAATTTTGTCCTTGACTCTGTTGACATGGTATATTACATTTTTTGATTTACATATATTGAAACACCCATGCATTCCTTGGATCAATCCCACTTTGTCGTGATGTATAATCTTCTTGATAATTTGACGCCCTCTATTTTCTAGGAATTTATTTTTTTTTTCTTCTAGGAATTTATTGAGCAATTTTGCATTTATATTCATTAGGGATATAGGCCTGGAGGGTTTTGTTTGTTTGTTTGGGTCTTTCTCTGAGTTTGTTATCTGGATGTCTTCAAGAATGAGTTAGGGAGCCACACGCGGTGGTGCACACCTGTAATCCCAGCACTCGGGATGCTGAGGCAGGAGGATCAGTGCAAGTTCGAGACCAGCCTGGGCTACAAAAGTGAGCCCAAGGCCAGCCTGAACTGCCCAGTGAGACCCTGTCTCAAAAAGACAAAAAAAAAAAAAAAAAAGAATGAGTTAGGGGATATTTCTTTCCTTTCAATTTCAATAAATAATTTGAGAAGTATTGGTGTTAAATTTCTAAATTTCTTGTAGAATTTAGCTGTTACTCCATCAGGAGATAAACCTTACTTTGTTGACAAGTTTTTAATTACATTTTAAATTTCATTGAATGATACTGAGTTATTCAGGATTTTTACATATTCTTGATTCAGCTTTGACAATTCATACATATTTAGGAAATGTATCTAGGAATCTTTCCATTTTTTTCTGTGTTTTCCTTCATATGAGAGTAGATTTTCAAAATATATATTTATGATCTTGATTTCTACAGGATCTGAAGTGATTTCATTCTTTTTATTCCTTATTGCATAAATTTGAGTTCTTTCTTTCCCTTTTTTAATATGATTGATTGGGGTTTATCAGTGGCACTTATCCTTTCAAAGAGTCAAGATTTACATTTATCAATTCCTTGTATTGTTTTCTTTGGCTCACTTGTGTTAATTTCTGCCCTGATCTTTATAATCTCTCCTCTTCTTTGGGCTTGGGCCTTGACTTGCTCTTCTTTTTCCAGAAGCTTGAGGTAGAATATTAAGTTGTTTATTTGTTCTCATCCTGATTTTCTAATGCAAAAATTCACCACTAAAAACTTTCCTCTGAGGACTGTTTTCATTGCATCTCACAAGTTCTGATAAGTTATATATGCATTTTTGTCTAATTTTAAATATTAATTTCTTCTGTAATTTCATCTGTGATGCATTGGTTGTTCAGAATTGTGTTATTTAATGCACATGTTTATTGAATTTGTGCAATTTCTTTCATCAGTAATTTTGAATTTTACTGCATGTGGTCTGATCATATGCATGGGAAATTTTCAATTTCTTTGCATTTACTTAAGTATGTTCTATGTGCTAGCAAATGTTCTATTTTAGAGAACAGATTATGTGCAGATGAGAAGAATATACATTCTGAGGTTTCTGGGTAGAACACTCTGTAAGTATACTAAGTCCATTTGTCCAGAAATTTTGTTTAGTTCTGTTATTTTTTGCTGATTTTTGTTTAGATCTATCTGTTTGTGACAATGGGGTATTAAGTCCCCTGATATGATTGTGTTTTTGCTTATTCAATTTTCACATCTACTATTATTTGTCATATATTGTTGGGTACTCCTATATTGAGTGCATATGTTTTTAAGATTATTATCTCTTTCTCTTGAAGTTTCCCCCTAACAAGTATGTAGTGACTTTTTTATCTCTTTTGATTATTATTTATTTGAAGTTCATATTGTTTGCAAACAGAATAGCTACCCCTGCTTTTTTATGGACACCAGTCACATAGAGTATGATTTTGTATTCTTTGTCTCAGTGTATAAATTTCCTTTTGAGTTAAATGTGTTTCTTGTATACAACATATAGTCGGATTTTGTTTCTCTTTTTTGTCTTTTTTACATTTTTAAAAATTTATTTAAAAGAGAGTATAATAATAATTGATATGACATTAGAAATGGTACACATTTAGAAAAACAAGATGAGAGGAATTCAACTATGGCTTTTGTATTACACGTTGCTACCTTCTCTATAGTTGCTCAGATTGAAGGTATTAGCATATAATATCTTAGTCAAAGTAAAAATTTTAAACATTAACTGCTACTTTCAGAAAACTCATGGGAATTAGTAGTGCAAACATTTTCTGGTTTCTTGATTCATTGAGCCAGTCTGTTTCATCTGATTGGTGGATTGAGGCCATTTATATTGATGGTTATAACTGATGTGTATCAGCTTATCATGTCATGTTATTTTCCTGTTGGTGGTTCTCTACTTTTCCCCTCTGTTTAGTTGCTTGCCCTGCTTTGTGATTCCTTCCTAGGGTTGTTCTTGGAATTTTGTCTATTTTTACCTCTTTCTACTTTATGTCACTTGTTTTAACTCCTGCTCTTCCATTGGTAGCGATCAGTCTTACCTTGGTTTTCTTTGCATCACCTTGAAGCTGCTGAATTTTTATTTCCTAGTTCCTTATTAGTTTTAAGAAATGTTTCCTTTCTGAATTTAGTTGAAATTATAGCACCACATTTCCAAGAAAAATGAGCATTTTTCACAAGAAATTTGAATAAAACCATACTAGGATATGCAAAATGAAATTGTCCAAAACTGACTGTAAAGAAAGAAATCAATAAAACATATACATAAAATATTAGTTATAGAAGAACAAAATTAAATGGCATCTTATTGCACATTAGGAAAAGAAAAGAGAAAGTGGGTAAGAAACTAGACTAATTAATTCAAAGGGTTGAAAGAAAAAAATCTGTCCTCATTGAATTTTATACTTAGTAACCATAACTTTGAAAGCTAAAAGTAAAATATCTTCCAGTTATACAAGCTCAAAATATTATAATGCCTACTCCTTTCTGCTTTGAACATAAGTTTCTTGATTTCGGCACAGAGTGAACTATTATATGGCTGATCCAAAAGTTCTTTCTTCTTCATTTTTATTTTTTTTTATTTTTTTTCCTTCATTTTTATTTTAGACAATTTTTATTGTTATATTCATTCAAGTTTGTAACTGATTTATTTACAACGTGAGATGTATTATTCATTTTAGAAATATCCATTTCAGAAATATTTCTCTAAAATTCACTCTGCCTATATCTTACCTCGTTCACATTTCAATATTTGTCTACAATTTTAGTATGCTATATAATTACTGACTTTCAATAAAGTTAATGAGAAAAACAAATAAATAAAACATAAAAAAATAAATCCTTCCTTTATAATCAGTAGCTTCAGTGCTCTCTTCAAAGTGTAAAAGTCTTTTATCAGTTTTGTTCAAGTGATTATGCCAGATTTCTATTGAGTTTTTCCTGAATATCTCTTTGAGTCTATTTCATGCATTCTATTTCTTTCCTATATCGTTCATTCAAGGTCTGCATGATTATTCTAGCACCTCTTGTTTTATCTATATCTTCTTTAGATATGCTAAGCAATTATTTACTCCTCTATTCAATGAATGGTTTCCTATGTGCATTGTAGTCCCTACATGTGGTGGGGGATTCTCTAACTGGCACAGCTAGATTCAAAAGACTGCAATTCCCAGAAAGAAACCATTTGTTTTGAAATACATAAGAAATTTTTTGGACCCTTTTATTCTCCTTTATTGTGTGTGTGTGTGTGTGTGTGTGTGTGTGTGTGTGTATGTTGTGTTTGGAATTTTATTTCCTATTTTCCTTTTTTATGTAGTATTATTTTTGTTTTGTCCTATTTTTCCCCCTCATCTCTTTTCTCACCCTCTCTTATTTTGTTGCCTTATTACTCTTTACTTTATTTCAGTTTATTTATAATCTTATTTCTCCATTTTCTTATTTTTTTCTTTTATTTTCATCCTATACTGCTAATTTCCTTTTACTCCTTCAGGTGATCCTTTATTTCATTTTTATCACTTACTTCTCATCTTCCGTCACTTAATTTTTCAAATTTTTCTTTTTTCATACTCAATTCTCCATACCCTCACCCTTACTAGTATAATCACTAAGTTTTATGTATCAATATAGTTAAAACTGTTGTGTTATTAGTAGAGGTAGTTACTCCATTTAGTAGATATTTATTATAGATCAATATCTAATTTGTCATAGTATTGATAGTATAATCAGAGTCCTCTTTTTTCTAGTTAAGGATGGTTTCTTTTTTGGAGATTTTGAAGTCATTAGTGTATTCCATGAGTGCTATATAAGATACGAGTTATGATGAACCTTGAAGATAAATAAGTTCAAAATCAGAATAGGAAATACATCCCAACATATTCAAGTGTGAGACTTTCTCTGTCAGAAGTAAGTAACTACTGAAATGTTTTCTGGAATGATGGGGCTTAACATGCACATAGTTCCATAACATATGCTCTTGAGACAGCTAGAAGATGCTCACATTCTTTATGCACGTTTAAGTATGATAGGATCATGCATTTGAAACTTAAAAGGGCATATAAAATTGTCCTTTTACCTGAGGTTCTTTGGAAACAGATTGTCTTCCATGATACAGGAGTTTCTCAGTATCTTCTGCAGCTACAGGGAAATTTGAGGAAATCAAGTCACTTTATGTTGCTGATCAAAATTTAAACTGGGAGAACAAACATCAAAAATAGTCTTATTTTTTCCTTTTAAAATTAAATGCAGTTACTAGATGATCTAATTATACTTATGGGCACTTATTCCATACAAAGATATGCAATCACAGAAAACTAGCTAACACATGCTCCTAGCTGCCTAATTAATAATAAAAAATGTGTAAACAACATGTCCTTCAATAGAGGAATAGGCCAGCCACTGTTATGTTGTATCTGCACATCATGGAATACAACATAACAATCAAAGGCACGAACTGTTGGTGTACACTACATTGTAGCTACATATCAAGTAAATCACACAAAGTGAAAGAAATTAGTCTCATATTGTAGGAACTATGAGCTAAATAAATCTTTCTTTCCTTCATTTTGAATGTCAGGTATTTGACCCAGCAATGAGAGAAGAACAACTGAGACAATAATATTTTTTAGTTTATTCATTTGCTGATGGGCAGATAGATCACTTCCAATATTTAGCTATTATGAGTTGTACTGCTATCAACATGGATATTCATGGACATCTGTAATATAATATCTTTAACTCATTCAGGATGTTACTTAAAATGGAATAGGTAGTTCAGATGGAATTGCAAATTTTAGTGTTTCAGGAATCTCCCTCCTCTTTTCTGGGATTGTACTAGCTTACATTTCTACCAACACCACAGAAGTGTTCCATCTTCCTCACAAACTTGCCAGTATTTGTTGCATTCTTTTTAATTCACAATGATACGTACTCTTTCTGGAGTTAGATTCACTCTCTTGTTACATGAAGAGTGTTTTATAAAGAAAAAACAACTGGGAAGATAGTGCAGTAGAATGAGTACCTGCTTGGCAAGTGCAAGGTCCTGAGTTCAATCCCTGGTACTGAGGAAAGAAAAGAAAAGGGATGGCTCTTAAGGCTTGTAAATATCCAGTTTGTAGTGGACACAGTTGTTGTTGCTTTTATTATAATATCCAAGGTGACATAGTTGCTTCTATCAATTAGGTCTCTATACCAGTTTCTGAGTTGCCTGGGGGCTACAAATAATGCAATAGTCCATTCCTCGAGAACCAGACAATGACCCAAAGAAGCTCCAACTTCCATTCCCAAAGAAATAGAAGAACAGAAGTAAAGACTAGTATCTGATCATGCCCAGAGGCTGTCTCTGAAAAGTAGGCTTTAACTACAGAGGTCTCCATGCTAGCAACAAAGTTATTCAATATAATCAACTGCAAGCCTCAGCACAGAAAACAAATAATCAAAAAGATATATGAAAGATAGGCTAACAAACTCCCTCCATACACTCTCAACTCTCCCAAAGCTAATCCATGGAGTATCAAAGAGTAAGAAACAAAAGCCACACATTTGTACTATGCTTAATGATATCAAAACAGATAATAAAATAGATGAATAAATTATTTGTCAAGCGCACAAAAGATATAAGTAAACAGATATTAGGTCAAATAAACAAAATGTTCAATGAGTCTACAGAAGACACTTAAAAAGCTGGCAGAGCCAAATAAAATAATGCAAAACATTAATGACAAGCATAGAAAAAAAAATAAAGTCCATAGAAAGGTTCAAAGCGTAAATTCAAGAGACTAAATTTTCTACCAAAGATATAAGCAGCAGAAAAATTGACTAATGTAAAGACAGTGTCAAAACTAGAAGATAGGGCTTTTGGTGACCAATGAATGAAGATACCTTAAAAACACTAAGTGAACATATATATGGATCCACGTGGGGCTAAATAATGCAAAGAAGACTAATAGAAGACTGGTTGGACTTAGTAAAAAATCAGAAGCCAGCATAAAGAGCACAAAAACCCTATTTACACAAGTAACAGAAAAAAAAAAAATCCTCCAGACATGAAAAAAAGAATATTAACATACAGTAGGTGAGGCATATAGAGCTCTAAATAGCCAAAGTCAGAAAAGAGGCACCTATTACATATCATAGTCAAAACACCAAGAATCTAACTCAAGAACAGAATCCTAAAAGCTCATAGAGAAATGAATCAGCCTTTAATGGGAAAATCATTAGAATTACAGCAGACTTATAAACACAAAACTTAAAGGCAAAGAGATAGAATGAAGTGTTTCAAACCCATAAAGAAAATAACTTCCTACCCAGACTGATACATCCTGCAAATCTATCTTTCTAAATTGGTGGAGAAGTAAGCTATCTCCATGATAAAAAGCACCTAATAAAATTCATGACCACCAAATCAGCACTCCAAAAACTTCTCAAGGTTATCCTAGAAAGAGACAATGAAGCTACCAGTGCTAAAAGCCCCAGTGTACTAAACACATTGAGTAGGACAAACAATTAAATAAAAGGGGAAGAAAGTGAGTTAGCAGCAGGAAAATAATGTAACGTCAAAAATAATCCAGTACCTATCAATTAGAACTGTCAATGTGAATGGTCTCAATTCATTTTTAAAAAGACAAATTGAGGGCTGCAGAGATACTCAATGGTCTAAGCACCTGACTGGCAAGCCCAAAGACCCTGGTTAAGTCCCCAGCATCTCATGCTGTTGTGGACCCAGAACTCCAGGCACACCCTGCTGGCCACCAACACTGGATGTGATGGTACACTCTTGTAATCCCAGGGCTGGGGAGGCTGAGACAGGAGGATCATTATGAGTCTAAGCTACGTAGTGAGACCTTGTAACAAATAAGTGAATTCTGCAAATTAGCAGGACAGATAAAAAACAAAATCCAGTGACATGCTTTACATAAGAAACACAGTTAACTCAAAAAAAAAAAAATTCATAAAACAAGAGTCAAAATGGAAAAGAGCATTCCATTCAGCAGAAACCAGAAAACAAGAAAAAGTAGCAGCTATCTTATTTTCAGACAAAGTGGCCATTGATTAGAAAAAGCAAAGGATAAAACTTATTAGAAGAGGCAAAGGATACAATATATTAGTTAAGAAAACTATTCAACAGGAATAGATAACAATTATAAATATATATGCACTAAACAAAAACTCACCCAGCTTCATAAAACAAGCACTACTGAACATAAAATGTCAGAGGCAGAGGAAGGAATATTGCCATGGGCTTGAGGACAGCCTGAGCTACATACTGAGTTTAAGTTCAGCCTGAACTACATAGCAAAGACCCTGTCTCAAAAAGAAAAGAAGAGAGAGAGACACACACAGAGAGAGAGAGAGAGAGTGGTGCTGAGAAACTGAATACCAGTGAAGTTAAATATAAGCTATAATTAAAAGCTTATCAGCTAAGAAAAGTCTAGGACCTGATGTATTCAGTGTCAGATTCTACTACAAGTTCAGGGAAGACCTAATGCCAATACTCCTCAAACTCTTTAATAGAATTTAAAAACAAAAGAAGCATTTCCAAAGTCATTCCTGGAGGCTACCATCACCTTGCTTGAAAATCACACAAAGATCCAACCAAAAGAGAGAACTATAGGCCAAACACTTTAATGAACACAAATGCAAAAATCTTCAATAAGATACTGGCAAGCAGAACACAATAAATCATCAAAAAGATCATACACCGTGCAAGCAGGCTTCTTCCCAGGGATGCAAGAATGGTTTAACATATGCAAATCAATAAATGTAATTCATCATATAAACAGAAGCAAGAATACAAATCACGCAAGCATCTCAATAAATGCAGAAAAAAATGTGACAAAGTGGATAATCTCATCAATCTGATGAAAACAGATATAGAGGAATCTTATCTTAATCTGATTCAAAAAAATGTTTATGTCCAATCTACCACCAACATCATATCAAATGGGAAAAAAAATGAAAGCTTTCCCTCTAAATTTAGGAACTAGACCAAGATAACATCCTCTATTACCACTCTTTTTTTTTTTTTTTTTTTTTTTTTTTTTTTTTTTTTTTTTTTTTTTTTTTTTTTTTTTTTTTTTGGTCTTTTTGAGACAGGGTCTCGCTATGCAGTTCAGGCTGGCCTTAAGCTCACTTTTGTAGCTCAGGCTGGTCTTGAACTCACACAATCCTCCTGCCTCAGCCTCCCAAGTGCTGGGATTATAGGCGTGTGCCACCACGCCCAGCCCACCACTCTTATTTAATATAGTCCTGGAAACATTAGCCGGAGTGATCAGGAAAATAAAGAAATATATGGAGTACATATAGAAAAGCCAAGGAGTCATTCATTACTTGTAGATAACATAATCCTCTATATAAAAGACCCAAAAAATCCCACAATAATCTCCTAGAATTAATAACCAAATTCAGTAATAAGGACACAAAAATCAGTAGCTTTTCTGTACATTACTAATGAGCCCACTGCAAAAGAAATTGGGAAAACAGCACTATTCACAATATCATCAAGAACAACTAAATTTAGGGATTAATTTAACCAAGAAAGTGAAAGATTTCTTCAACAACAATTATATCATTCTGAAAAAAGAAAATCAAAGAAAGTGGAAAAGATCCTATGGTACTGAATCAGCAGAACCAACAGAGTAAAAATGATTATATTTCAAAAACTCATATTTAGATTTAACAGAAACCCTACAAAATAAAAACAACATTCTTCACACATCTAGAAAAAAAAATCCACTTGTTACAGTTTATGTCTAGTTGTCCCCACAAAGCCTCAAGCAATCATGAGGCAAGGACTTCTAGAGTTTAAGACTTGACTATGTTCCACCAGGATTATGTGTTTTATTGCTGATAAGATTATGGGTCTGAGTACTGCTGGGAATTATATGTGTGGCCTGAGGTGGATAGACTAAGGCAAAGAGCCTGATGTAATTAATATAAAGAGAGACAGAGAGACAGACTGTCGCTGTTACTCTCTGCTGCCCTGGTTGGTTGGTTGCCTCTGTCACCATTTTGTTGCTGTTCCACCGCCATGAATTGCTGACCTCTGTATTGTGTCTCTCAGCCTTGGATCCGGCTGAGTATGGAGTGAAACCTCCAGTAACTGTGAGCTAGGTAAACCTTTCCTTCCTTCATTTTGGGTGTTGAGTATTTGTCCCAGCAATGAGTAAAAAGTAACTAAGACAACACTCATGGAATGTTCTAATCCTAATGTTTTTATAGAACCAGAAGAAATACAAAATAGCAATAGCAATCCTGGCAACAACAACAAAAAATAAATAAATAAATAAAAAATAGGAGGGTCAACAAGATAGCTCAGCGGCATAGACACCTGCTTGGCAAGCACAAGGTCCCAAGTTCAATTCCTAGTACTTAAGAAGAAAAAAAAAAGTCAGAGGCATCAAAATTCCAAACCTCAAGTGATAATACAAAGCAAAAGTGATAAAACTGTATAATGCTGGCAGAAAGAAATTAACAGAATAAAAGATGCAGAAATAATCTCAGGCACCTTTGATCATATGATCTTTAACCAGGGCCAAAAAGTGTACCCTGGAGGAAAGACAGTCTATTTAGTAAACAATGATGGCCATATTGGTTATCCAGATGCAGAAGATTAAATCTAGACCCATATATCTTATTATGTACTAAACTAAGATTAAAAATGGATTGAAGATCTAAATATTAAAACAGAAACATTTAATGTGCTGCAATATAAAGGTGGTAAAACTCTTGAAGACATAGGTGTAGGGAGGAACTTTCTGAATAGAGCCCCAAAACTCATAGATTTAACGAATCAAGAAATAGTACATGCAAACAAGTGGAATCATATCAAATTAGAAAGATCTGCACAGCAAAGTAAAGAACAACAGAGTGAAGGGACAACTTACAGAAGGGGAAAGAAATGTTTTTCCAGCTATTCCTCAGAAAGAGGACTCATATTTAGAAAGAACTAAGCAAAAAAATTAGACCCCAAGTAAAAGACCCAATCAAAAATGGACAACAAAAATGAATAGACATTTTTCAAAACAAGTATAGCCAATAAATACATGAAAAAATGTTCAACATTTTTGGCCATGACATACATTCAACTTAAAACAACACTGAGATTCTATCTTACTCCAGAGAGAATGGCTATCATTGAAAAATCAAATAATAATTAATGACAGCAATGTGGGGGGGGGCAAGAACCCTACTACATTCTTGGTGTGAATGTAAGCTAATAAAACCACTATGGAAATCAGTATGGAGATTCCCCTGAACACTAAAATTAGAAATTCCATTGGGCCCAGCTGTTCTCCTTCTAGGTATTTTCCCCCAAAAAATCAAAGACATTCAATTACAATGTTAACATGCATACTCATATTTATAGCAGTATAGTTTATATCTAAATCTTACAAATGTCCTCAATGTCCATCAACAGATGAATGGATAAGAAAACATAGTATTTATACATACCAGAGTTCTACTCTCCCACAAAGGAAAAACTTGAAGCATTTGTAGGCAAAGGACTGTATTTTGAGACCATAATAAATTAATAAATAATCACACACACAAGCTTACATATTGAGCAATTTCTCTTATGTGGGAAACCCAAAATATAAATAAAGAGCAAAATAAAAAATAGAGATGGTAGCAGGGAAATCTTTTTTTTAACTAAGAAAGAACCAAGAGATGGCAGGAGCAGAGAGAGAAAAGGAAAAGGGATAGAAATTAAAAGAAAAAAGCAGAAAAGTTTAACCCCAAGGCATAAAATGTAAAGCTAGATTAGAATGCTGAGCGGTAAAAGGCTTAAATCAACAGCTTCCAACATTGCCAGTTTTACCAATAACCCACTGTGATTATCAAACATTGGGTTATGTATACAACTAATTTCTCTTAGTTCAATAAGAAAAAACTTCTTTGTTCCAATAATGATTAGAAAAATTATAACATCTACACCCTGTGCTCTGTATAACTAGTAGGAGGATAACAATATGCACTGTATCAAATATTGGAAATGTACTACTAATGTGTTTTGAAACTATCACATTGCTATTTCTTATTAAAAGTAATAAAAATAAATAATAAATAATAAAAATAAAATAAATTTAAATGTGGTACATAAAAAATAAAACAAAATAGTGTAACCTTTAAAAAAATCAGCAGAAAAAATAGAAATAGAGCTTTTGCAGATGGGAAGGGAATAAGAGATGGAGGTGGCAGGAGGGACGGGAGATGCAGGGAACAGCCGAAAAGGGAGTTATGAGGTGTGGCGTACAGGTACCAGCCGCCCCTGAGAAATGTAGTCATCAGGCACTGCTAATAAAAGTAAATGCCAAAATTAATAAAATAAGTGTTTCTCCCTACTATGTAACAAAAGCCTAGTCTTTAGTTCTTAAAGTCTCTGGCCTAGTGATGGCATCATCTTCTATTCCTTCGCTCTGCTGTGGAGGCCCTAGATGTGTCTTTGACCATCTCAAATGAACTGAGTGAAAGGGAGGGAGCTTAAGTGCATGGATGTAAGTCACTACCTTAAGGTGAAATAATTATTTCACAAACTTTACTAACATCTCCCTTGCTGACATATATTAAATATGATTACTAATGGGTACTAGTGGCATGGCTTTCAGCTGGGAAGGAAATGCAGACCAAATGACTAAGGATGTCAGTAATCCCTGCCCCGGGTCATCTGTCCCTGGGCATCAGCTCAAGGTACTTTCTTCCCTCCGCTGAGGAGTAACTGTCCCCCAGAGAGCTTGCCTAGGTGTCTAGCCTAGAAGACATTTACGGGTGTTTCTCAAAAATGTTTTAATGTCAGTAACAATGGGAAGCTAATGTGCGGTGACATTTTCTCATCCTTCTTGCTGAAAGGAGAGAGGAAGCCTGGAAGCCCAGGTTGAACTAAAGGAGCTCTAGCCAGTCAGCAGCTAGACGAGGAGATGGCCTGGATGCCAGGAGACACAGAGCACCTTTTCTGCACCCACACCCAACCAGGCGCTGTACACAGATTCACTCATGTAATCCTCATACAAGCCTACACAGAGAACCCTGTTAATTCTGTTATTGTATAGAGAAGGAGCCAGGGTCAAAGGAGTTCTTCTAGGCAAGATCACATCATAGTTACATGGCAGAGGGAAGGGAGAGGAGGTGGATCACTTTTGTGGAAGTAAATATTAGGCTGAACAATGGAGTAAGGAGCACTTGCCATACATACAACTTTAGAGTTTTCCAGTTTTGTCTCTGTAGAGTTCCCATCACCAGAGAAGCTTTGAGAAAATGGTTTGTCTTCTCAGAATCTCAGGTAAGTCATTTATAAATGGGAACAACACTGACCGTAGTGGGGCTAAATGAGTCCAAACATGTGGTACATGCTCCAGGGGCACATTAGTTATCTTCTCCCTCTTTCCCTGCCCTAAAAGAGGAAAGACCCCTGAAGAAATTCTGACCTGTCTAGCTTTTTCACATTGTAATACCTCCTCATTCTCAAAGTATTTTCACCTGCATTCTCCTAAGCATTTCTGGCTAAGAAGGACTAATACCCATGCCACTTCTCTGGCAGATAAAAAAATTATCTCAGAGGCACTGAGAAATCTCTCTGAGGTCACAGAGCTCTAGCTGGAGCTGAGTGCCGGGTCACCCAACTCCTGCACCGGATGGAGGAGTCCCTAAGCACTGTGTTTGCTGAATTACAAAGCAATGTAGCTGTACATCAAAGCGAAAAGCTACACCAAGATGCTGTGACATCCATTTGGGGTTGAGTTCCTATTGATCTGTTAGCTTTCTACTCCTGACTGAAGCATCAGCTATCTTACCCTTTTGGTGTATAATGTGAGCTTTCAATAAAGAGCCAGGTAGGGACCATCCATCAACGTCATCTGCTGTGTCTGGAGGCCCTCTGGAAACAGCAGTAGAGGAGGAGAAATACAACCCGCAAGCCACAAGCCAAGAACCAGATGCACCTAAAACCACCACTCTAGAAGGACTCGGCCTTCCTGACTTCAAAAGATTATGAATTATTATAAATAGTAATGAGTAAATAAAAATTATCAAAAATAATATGGAGTAAATAACATGATCTTAGCTTTATTACTCAACATGAATTAAACTTCCATTCTAATATATATATATATATATATAGTACTTCCATTCATATATATATATATATATATATATATATATATATATATATCACTCAATCTTCTCTCCCTTTCATACGTATAGATACAGAGTCTAACTCTGGCTCAGGTTTTTTGTTGTGCATTCACTGTGACTTTCACATAAAAAAAAGGTAACTGTCAAACCCTTCCCCATATTTCTATGCGAATCAATAATATTTGAGTCTTAATGCTAGCATCCACGCTCCAGAGTAATGCTCAGTTAAAATGCTGTGCAGCCAGCCTCATTTCCATTGCAGTATCTTAAGCCCCTGATGGGCAGACCTTCTGGGGTGGGCATGCTCAGCTCGCCATTCCTCTCATGTGCAGGCTGCATGGTTAGCTTCTTAAATCTGAGCAACGGTTCATGGCAAGGTGACTGCAGCCTACTGCACACATTACAGAGCAGACTTTGCATATGGGGGAATAAATCTCAATGACCCTACAATCCTTCCCTCATAATCAGTTTTCTTTCCTATAACTGCACCTCTCTGAGGACGGTCTGGGGCTTTACTGCAATAAATAAGTTAATGCAGAAGAAGAAACAGATGTGCTTCACTCCATTCTGGATTTTTTTTATACAGCAATTCATTTCAGAAAGAAGTGCAAGTCAAGTTTTGTCTACAAATTCCACAATGAAATGAATAAGGAGTGGGAATTTGTATCTAAAATAACAAAGAAGGGGTATAATGAAGGTTTGTTCCAACAAGTGTCCTAAGAGTCCAATCAGTAGCATTGATGCCCCACATGCTAATTCTAGGATGGTCACCAACTCACTTTGTGATCTGACACATGTTCCATCACAGGTCCAAATTGGGGTGGAATTTTCCTTTGCCTCGCAGGTTTGATGTATGAGATATTTATTTGGAGTGAACATGTTACTTTTCCTCACCACTTGTGGTAGGTTGCCAACTGGTGGTCGACTTGTTACACCCAGCTAAACTGAACTAGCATGGTGCAGGGTGTGGGAGGCCCACCTGAGGGCTGTTGCCTGCAGCATAAGAGGCAGGACAGCTGGTGCAGGCTGTTAGGGCAGCTGTTTGGAGAAGCAGCTGGAGCTGTTGGAACTGTTGGAAGCTGCCAGTTCTCTTGGGCCATTCTGCTGAAGGACACTGTCATGCTGACTTTCCTCGTGAATTTGGCTATTTTCACTGGAGGAGGAGCTTGGGAGCAAGAATCATGAGCAGTGAGAATGGCTGTGGTTCATTTTGGGAGAGCCCTGGTCTTCACTGTGAACTTCTCTTTCTGGCTCGAGAGGCAAACGGTGCCCTTCTCAGCCTAGTGGAGAAGCTTGTCGCATTGGCTTTCCTGATGGAACTTGGCTTTTCTCACTGTTGGAGGAGCTCAGGACCTCACTGTGGTTGAGGATGGCTGTGGTACTTTTCAGGGGAGCTCTGTTACCTTGGGCACTGCTTCCCGGCAACAGCACAGATCCCTGAGTCTGCTAGGACAGACCCTCCGTCCCACTGGCACGGACTTTCCAGCTTCCACTGCTGACCTTTGCACCTTGTCAGCATAGATCCATGAAATAAGCCTGCACGACACATTGTCATGGGCTCTTGACCTCCAGCTTGACCTTTGGGAGGCACTGTTTTGAGCTATAGGTCTTCAGCTGGACTCACACAGGACATTAGGATCCAGGCCCTCCACTGGATTCTTTGGTCTTCAGTATGTGGACAGATTGCCTGCACTCTCTCTCTGCATATGATTCTTTGTGTAATTCATTATAAAATAATCTTACAAGATGTGTCCTGTATTGTATTGTTTCACCTTGTAAAAACCCAAAAGTAAAACACCACTAGAGAGTTTTGCACCTTGTCCTAAAGAAAAGTCAGAGGCTAGTTCAATTTGACAATTAGTAGTTGTCATCAACTGGCCACTCCCATGAGTCAGGATTATTCAAAAGGTGATATGCTGGGGATATCCGAAAGGGAGAAATGAACAATACCTAGACTATCCTTTCTTCTCTGAGAAGTGTTCTAGGATGTTTCTTTGTCTACATGTCTCAATGCCTCATCCCAAGCTGAACAGAATATCTAACTTACCAAAAGAAGTCCTGATTCTATGATTGCAGTGGGGTAGCCAGATTCTGTCTCCCAGAAATGTGGAGGTAAGTACCGAACGGGCTTCATCAGAGATTGCTGATAGGAAGGTAAAAGGCATAGCTGCTATGGAAAACCATATGGCAGTTACTAAAAAACGTGGATTAGGGCTGCCGAGATAGCTCAGGGGACTAAGCACTTGCTTAGGCAAGCACAGGGACTGGGGTTTGATCCCAGCACCACATGCTATGCCTGCCCTGCCCCCCCAGACATGCTGAGTGGGCCAGAGAGACTGGACATGGTGGCATATGCCTATAATCCCAGCACTGAGGAGGCAGCAAACAGGATCATGAGTCCGAGCTGCATAGTGAGACCCTGTACCAAATACATATGCATTAGCCTAGGCCCCAGACATACTATTCCTAAGTATATGTCAATGAGCTCTGAAAGCATATGCTTCTACCAAAACTTGCACACAGGGTTAATATCACATGCTGACACAGAAGCCTAATAAGAATTTAAAAAAAAAAAAAATACAGAAAACTACAAACCAATATCATGACTATTCATTGTGATCAAATATCTTTGTGATATAAGGATGATTCAATATATACAAACAAACAAATAAGATAGCTCACATTAAAAAATGAGGGCCAGCCAAATAGCTCAGTGGATTAAAGTGCCTGCATGCAGGTCGCAGGGGCATGGGGTTTGATCCCTGGGCCTACAGTGCTGGCTCCACCCCCAGGACACACTGAGATGGCAATTGAGTCTGGAAGTGGTGATACAAGTCTGTAATCCCAGCTCTTGCAACGCTGTAAACAGGTGGATCACTACAAGTCCAATCGGACTTGTAAGACCCCGAACACCCTGCAGACCCTTCCCTAAAATACAAATAACAATAATGATAATAATAATAAGGGGCAGGAGTGGATATTGCTTAAGAGAAATATAGAGGGTCAATAGGTATATGAAAAAGTGCTCAGGATCTCTAATTATCAATCATCAGAGAACTGCAAGATAAAACTACAGTGAGATATCACTTCGTGTTAGATTAGCTGAGTGATAGTTAACTACTCAGAAAAGGGAGTGATAGTTAACTACTCATACACTGTTAGTAGTAAATTAATAGAATCACATTGGAAAATAGTATAGAAGTTTCTCAAGCACTAAAAATAGAATTAACATATGACACAGTGGTCTTATTACTGAGTATATGTCTAAAGGATAGAAATCGCTATTCCAAAGAGATATCTTCACTCTTGTCTTCACGGTAGCACTTTTCACAATTTCCAGGATTTGGAAACTACCTAATTGCCCGCCAATAGATACGGACTTTTAAAAACATGGTACATATACCCAGTGGAATCCTATTTGTCCATTAAAATGGAAATCCTGTGTTTGTAACAACATGGATGAAATAAACCAAGGATAGACATACACTATGAGATCATATATGTGAAATGTAATTTCAAAAAATAAACCCATAGAAGCAAAATAGGATAGTGATTGCAAAGCTGAAGAAGAGAGATCAGATAGGAATGGGGGTATTTTGGTAAAAGTATGAGAAGTTTAAGTTAGAAAAAATAAATCCTAACGATCTACTATATGGCATTGTGATTGACTATTACTAATAATGAAGTACACTAAAATGGCTCATCTGGTGAATCTTTAAATGTTCTCATCAGAAAGATACTAAACATAAATAGATAGATATGACAACCAGGTTTCTTTAAAGATTACATAATACACACATCAAAACACTGTATTGTACACATAAAAATATATGATTTGTCATGTCATTTGTAAATAGCTAAGCAATAGAAATGAGGCACAAAAAGTTATAACGATGCTACACCATTTATATGCAATGTCCAGAGTAGGGAGAGGAAGTAGACTAGAGGCTGCACAGGAGACTGGGGGAGGGGCGATGGGGAGCAGCTGCTAATGGTGTGGAATTCCTTTTTGGCTTGATGGAAATATTCTGTAGATAGAGAGTGGTGATGGTTGGACAACATAATGAATATACCAAAAACCGCTTTTAAAAGGTTGCACTTTATATGACACATATATCATTTTTTAAATTTATTTATTTATTTTAAACGTTCTGCAACGCTTTCTTCCAGAGGGGCTCAGACCTTCTTGGCAGCTGCCTTCCTCATGGCGGCCAGCACGTTGCTCAGCTCCTCACGCTTCCTCTTGGCGCAGATGTGCGTCCCCACCCTTTTCTTGATGAAGTTGAGGGCGCATCTGTCCTTGGAGACCTTGAGCAACTCCATGGCGCGTAGGGGGCGAGCTGCACACCTTCCAGATCAGGTCCCGCCCGAACTTGGTGTGTTTGGTGAGGTGTCCGCGGCGGCAGCTGTGCCTCGGTTAGCTCACATTCTTAGTCATATATGTATGTATGTGTGTATGTATGTATGTATGTATATGTGTGTGTGTGTGTGTGCGCGCGCGCGCGCGCGACCGCACGCACACGCGCAAAAGGATTAAGGAAACCATGGAATCGGAATGTGAACATCTTAACACGCAAGGACTGACTCATCCACGCTGAGCCAACACAAGCTAAGCAGAGGGTTAGTCCACCAGGAGCGAGATCCTCAAGACAACAGTGGGGAGAGTCACATCTTGGCACTGGGAAGCTCTCCCGATCCCAGCACGAGTCTTTCTACGTCCCAGCTTAGCAGGCTGCCCCTGGATAGACAGCCTGCACTGCGCCAACTTGATACAACCTCCACTTTCACCTGCTTGCTTGAGACAGTTACTTACAACAACAAAGAAGTATCCATCCGCGTCTAAGACAAACACTCCACTCCACACCCTACCAAAAAGCACTCTCTCTGTTTCTCGGAACCTCAGTGTGAATAAAACTTATGCGCCAAAGATTTGATTCTATCAAAGAAAAAGAAAGTTCCCTATCACTTGATCAGCATATTCTGCTGGAAAATCTTCAGGGTCCAAACATAGCAGGATCCCAGGGTAACATATTCCTACGCCAAGGGGCCACGGCCGTAGTGGAGACAGCAGCCTCCGTGACTGAAGCGAGGACACAGTCGCAGCAGCTGCAGACTGCCCTGTGAATCCCTTGTCTTCCTCCTCGCCCGTCTCACAATGAGGGCATGCCTATCCCTCACTACACTGCTAAATGAGTAACTGCGGGGAGGATACTTGATCAACTCTAGGTACAGAGAGCTGAGCTATTCCACTCACTGTCCTTATTTTGTTAAAGTGACCCACACAAGATCTTAGCTTTTCTCCCAAAGTATAAAGCCTTGTGATGTATATGACAGGAGAAGGGATGGTGAACGTTCTCCCTAATAGCATCTGGGAAAATTAACTTGCATTGATTTGCCATTAACATTCTACATCCATAACTACTTTGTATAATGATTTACTCAGCAATGCTGCTTTTGAGTCATATGCCGGCAGGTGTGCAGCTAATTTATAGAAGACAGTACAGTCCTGTTAAGGGCACCAACAGATGCCCTCACTATTCACCCTGGGGCTCCCCAAAACTGGAATCCCTGTGTCTTCCAGAGACACGGCTTATGGAGACTATTGCTTGTAAAATCAGGATGATGCCTGTGAGGTCACTGGACCTTGGCCTAAAGCTTATTTGACTGATTATGCTCGATTCCACCCTGAGTCAGGAGAGACCCCCGACTAATAACCAGAATTGCTACATGCTGGTGAAGCATTTGCTGCTGTAAGTACAGTTAACAATCTAATTAACTATAGAAACTTGCAAGATGAACATTCCATTCAGGGAGAAAGATAGATGACAATATCTTTAAGATCTGTGAGCACGGATCTGTCTCTCCCCCTAATCCATTAGCCGTTATTGTCAAAGGTCGCTGTGTTAACTCTCATTCTTAAAAATCCCTTCCAAAAGCTGTCACCTTTTCTACTTGGGAGCAGGCATGTCAGCAATAAATATTCCATAATGATACTAGAGGACTTTGAAACCCCTAAGGATAAAATATCTCTAGAGAAGAACATGTCACCCCTGAGTTCAGAGCCCTTGGACATGCCATCCTCAGTGACAAGGTCCCTGAACTCTGGCTGCTAAGCAAGTAAAATCCTGCCCTTGCCTTTTTCACAACAGTGCCTGGTTGCTGAAAATCTCTTTGACACTTTCATCTACCAAGTTGAAAGAAAAAAGAATGTTTTAAGCAGAAGAATATAGTCTTCAAGTGGCTTGCAACCTGAAATTCATAATCTGATTTCATTCTAAGAGTATCTGAATTTGGTCTATTATTGAGTAAAAATAACATCTTAATAATGGAAGGATTTTTGTACCTTTTTTTTTCTTTTTTTTATGTATTTTAGTACCCAGTCAGCAGGGTCTCACTACACAGATCAGACTCTTCCTGATCCTCATTTTCAGCCTCTGAAGTGCAGGGATTACAGGCATGCGCCACCACACCCAGTCTCAGTCGCTGTCTCAGCATGTCCCAGGAATGGGGCCAGCACAACATACCAGGGATAGAATCCCAGGTACCCCATGTGCCCTAGGCAGGCTTTTTAGCTATTTGGCCAGCCTCCTTTTTTTCTCTTATGTGTCACTTACAATAATGTATATTCCTCCCTTGCATTGCTCCTCAACAGAAATTGCTTCAGCCCTATGTTATAAGCCAGCTTTCTGGGTATGGTGGGGCACACATGTAATCTCAACACTCGGGATGCTGAGACAGGAGAATCATACGGAGTTTGAGGTGATGCTGGGGGCTTCACAGTGAGCTGAAAGATAGCCTGAACTCATAGTGAGACCCCGTCTCAAAATTAGAAATAAAAAATGAGTACAGCTCAGTTGTGGCCTTATTGTTTAGCCAATTAATGGCCTTTGCAGAACTTCTTAAAGATAAGATCTTGGCTGTTCACACGTTATGTAACCACAGGCAGTGTTAGGAGCCCATGTACCATTTGCCCTTACACCATGCGTTTCTCTCTTTTCTTACCTCCAAGCCTCTCTTCTGAGTGACCCATATCTGTTGCTTGGGTTTCTGCCTTCAGAGCATTGGCAAATACCACAAATGCTGACAAAAATCTCATTTCCATGGCTTAACGAACCATCTACCACCCCCTGAAAACCATTTTCATTCTTCTAACTTAACTTTGCTGGTTATGGGTGCTAGATTTAGCAAATAAAACTATAGGACACTCAGTTAAGTTTGACGTCAGATAAGTATACACAGGCATGTTTGGTACTAAAGTTTATTGGTTGTTTATCTGAAATTCAAACTTAACTGGGTATCTTGTGTTTTAATCTGGCAATCCTGTCTGGTGATAATATATCATTAGGCTTTCCTTCCAGGCTTTGAACTCAGGTTTTATTCTTTTGTTTGTCCTCACTTGTCCATCTCTGAATTTATCTTTTCTAACAGGCTCAGCCATCATTTCACTTCCAGATCACTTCCCTCCTTCTTCTGTACTCTCTAAGCATCTTCCACAGTTTTATATGCTTTCTTGCCACATCCATCTCTTCTATTGACTTAAATTATGATTTGAGCCTTTCATGTGTTTGTTATTTGTTGCTTACACTTGATTTTAAACACTTAGCGGCCAGAATTCTTTGTGCCCCAATGCCTGCAATACAGTTTCTATGGCTGGTGACTGTCAAAAATTATGGAATTTCCCAGTCTTTGTTTCTGTTCCCCAAAATATGCTGTATAATTTTATACCAGGCTACCTGGAAATCCTACTGCATTCTCGTGGTACATTTACTCTCTCCCTCGGCAGAGTGTCACATCTCTACCCCCCCTCCCCACTCTTAGCTGGTGACCTTGCTTCCCACATTGCTGAGAAAATAACAGAAAAATCGTAGTCAGAGCAAAATCCCATGAGCTCTCACCCTAACCCTAACCCTAACCCTAACCCCTAACCCTAACCCTAACCCTAACCCTAACCCTAACCCTAACCCTAACCCTAACACTAACCCTAACCCCTAACCCTAACCCTAACCCTAACCCTAACCCTAACCCTAACCCTAACCCTAACCCCTAACCCTAACCCTAACCCTAACCCTAACCCTAACCCTAACCCCAACCCTTGTATAACAAACAGCATACTGGGGTCTGTCTCATATACTCTGCCTTTCCTCCTGTGACAAGGAATCCACTCCATGCTCCTCACTAACACTTACCCCTCCCTTGCACCCTGGATCACACGTCCCTGGCTGACTCAAGGACACTGCCACAGCAATTCTCCCTCCAGTGTCAGACATAATTTTCTTCTTTTGTGCTTTAGTATTTCCTCCCCAATAAGTAAACAAACAAACAAACTTCTCCCTCCCATGACATCAAATTACCCTGCAGCTATCACACAATGTTTTTGTTCTCCTTGCAGAAAGAAAGAAAACAAAAAATGCCCTACATAGGATTTGTACTCAGCCTCTTGCCATTTTCCTTCCAATCTACAACCATCAGGATTTGGTTCCACCTACACCTAAACTACTTTGGTCAAGGTTACTTAATAATGAGCCCCAAAGTGCCACACTAAACAGTAAGAACTTGGTCTTACCTAACTCCAGCCGTGAGCAGAATGTGGTCTGAGTTCATTGCTTTAGCAATCGCCCCTGTCTCTCCTGTGGAATAAGTTTGAAACATCTTCCCTCAGCCTCTACATCGCCACTTCTCCCACAGTTCAGGAGACTCAGAATCAGATGTCATAATGTCAGGAGGGTTGTGTTCTCTGTCTCTTTGTTTCTCTGTCTCTGTCTGTCTCCCTGTCTCCCTGTCTCTCTCTCTGTCTCTGTCTCTCTCTCTCTCTCTCTCTCTCTCTCTCTCTCTCTCAGTTCCAGGAGGGAATTTGTCACATCTGTTCAGCTTCCAGGGGTTGCTCAAACTCCTCAGCCTTCCTTGCCTGGTAGAGATATCACTCTAATCCAGCAGTTCTCAACCTGTGGGTTGTGACCCCGGTGGGGGCCGAACAACCAAAACACACGGGTCGCCAAAAGCCATTGGAAAATACATATTTAAACCCATGCGCCCACCGCTGGGAGCTGAGCCTGCGCACCCGCTGCGGGTAAGCCCCTGCGCCCCTCTGCCCCGCC
>PVJA010010467.1:0-57476 GCA_004027025.1 Myocastor coypus
ATTTAGAAGTCAGAAACCTTAAAATCTTTATATCCAGATTCAGAGCTTTGCCATTGTGAATCTTTACATCTGAGCTACTGATGCATTTAAAAATAATGATTTGAATAAGTTATCTTCTGTATCTTTTGGTATGAGCTCCATTCAGTATCTGAAAATTTGTTTTTTGAAAATGTTCTACCTACTAAAAATGTTAAATATGAAAAAATAAAATAAAATAAAATAAAATAAAATAACAGCACTGCCCATAATGCTAAAGAGATTTTACTTTTCTTCTAAACGTAACAGGTATCATTATGGGATTTTACACACATGCAAGGATTTAAGCATAGCTAAGCAAAAGCGGTTGCTTGAAGCCCTCTCTTGAATCAGAACAGAAAGAAGCATGGAGGAGAACCTGTTGGTTAATTAGAAGGTGGAATTTCCACAAGAGCCCCACTGTGTCAGCCAGAGTGGGAAAAAAAAAATCTCCACCTTCCCAGCACCATCAGGCATCTGCTGAGCCAGTGTGCTTACCTTTGAAAACACACATCCTCGCCTGGAGGAAGGAGCGCAGGTAATTAGCCTGCTCCAGACTCCCACGGGCAAGAGCCAACTTGCTGTCCTCGCCAGCAGTTCTGTCTCCTGACCTCACTGCAGCAGTCACCTGTCCTTTCATCTACTGGAAATCTTCTCCCTGGCAACCTGGCCCGCAATGCCTCCTGAACTGGTGCCAGGACAAATGCCACTCTTCACTGTATTAGGAGGTATTGAAGGGGGCGTGGATATTTCATCCTCAAAAGGAAATGCTGGGTCAGCCAAAATAAAACACTTGTGTCTGGTTGCAAACTAAATACTTTTCAGGGCCTTTAGTGTACTAACGAGGAACCAGTTTGGTTTTTTTTTTTTCTTTTTGAGACAGGGTCTCGCTATGCAGTTGAGGCTGGCCTTGAGCTCACTTTTGTAGCCCAGGCTGGTCTCGAACTCACACCGATCCTCCTGCCTCAGCCTCCCGAGTGCTGGGATTACAGGCGTGCGCCACCACGCCCGGCAACCAGTTTGGTTTTTAAACATTTTGCTTAATAATCTTTCCAGAACTTTCTGATCACTGACAAAACTTGAGATAATACATTCCAAAGAATAGTCTGCAAACTCCACAGGAACTATCACTAGTCCTTCAGGAAATAACTCTAAAAGTTTTTTTAAAAAATAACTTTAACCATGCCAATCATTTTAAGATGATTTGACCAGGCAGGAATGTCCAGAGCAGTCATCAAAAGCCTTGTGGGATGGCACAGAGTGTAGGAGTCACAGACCACACAGCAGGAGCCACAGGGTGTGAGCCTTGCCCTAGCCACGGACTTCAGTACCACGTATGGATGGGCTGGAGAAAGATGGGATCCTACACCTGACTTTGCTGAGCTCTGGTTCAGGAAACACGGATGACCCCAGTGTTTGTCAAGACATTGACACTCAGAGTGATGAAGTGATTGTTCAGGCTTGCAGTGCCAGTAAGCATTGCCTGTTGAGGACCACTTGGAGGGAGAGGAGGTGAAGGAGTTAGAAAAATTAAAAATCAAAAAATAATGTCACTCATAATGATTTCACAGCCAGGCATGGTGGTTCGCACCTGTAATCCCAGCACTTGAGAAGCTGAGACAGGAAGATTGTTGGGAGTTTGAGACCAGCATGGGGTACAAGTGAGCTCAAGGCCAGCCTGAGCTGCATAGCAAGACTGTCTCAAAAAGACACACACACACACACACAAAAAAAAAAAAAAAAAAAATCACGGGGGCATTCAGAATCTACATGGCACACAGCGCTAGCTGAGTTCCACACAGCCCCTCTCAGGATGCCTGCAAAGATACAAAATGAAAACTGAAGTCGCTTCTGCTACAGCAACCATTGAAGAACAGTAGCTATGGCCCTTCCCTATCCCGTGGCCCTGGGACTCAACAAGGGCCACAAGGTGACTAAGAATGTGAGCAAACCAAGGCACAGCCGCCGCCACCCGGATGCCTCACCGAACACACCAACTTCGTGCGGAACGTGATCCGGGAGGTGTGCAGCTTGGCGCACCATGGAGCTGCTCAAGGTCTCCAAGCACAAACGCGCCCAAAAGTTCAGAAAAAAAAAAAAAAAAAAAAAGGTGGGAACACACATCCGCGCCAAGAGGAAAGGAGCTGAGCAACGTGCTGGCCGCTGTGAGGAAGGGAGCTTCCAGAAAGGACCAAGCCCCTCTGGAATAAAGCTTTTCAAAAAGTTCAAAAAAGAGATAAATAAATAAATAAATAAATAAATAATGGAAAGAAAAACTGAAGTGAAATGGACAAGGTTAACCTACCACATCTGGGAAGACTCCATGGGGAACAGGATTCAGGAAATACAAGCCTGAAATCAAACATACCTGAGAAGACTTCGTAGTTCCGGCTCTTTATCTGATATGGGTTGGGACCCTGCGCCTTTACCCAGCGCCCCCCTGTGGTAACATCTTGCAAATATAGTGCCATCACAACCAGACTTTAATCCTCCTTTGCACACATTTCCATAACCATAAAGATCCTGTCACATTTTTAAAAAGAAAAAAGAAAATCTGGATTTTATATGAAATAATTCATTCTGTAAATATTGGAATAAATTCACGTGCTTTTAAAAGTCTAAACATAGCCACTATGTGGTGTCATTTACATTGACTTCAACATAGGCAAAAACAAAGCTAAGGTAATAAAAGGGGGGCAGCCACTATCCTTAGCTTGAGGACAGTGACCAGACTGGGGACACATTGCTACTAGGGTCATGACTGCTATTTCTTGATCTTGGTGCCAGTCACATTGGTATGTTCACTTTCTTTTTTCTTTCTTTCTTTTTTAATTAATTCTAATGAGAAAGAAATAGCAACGAAGCAGTTTTAAAACAGGTTAGTGAGACAGTTACAATAATTAATACATTGCCTATCATCTTCATGGTATGTTCACTTTCTAAAAATGCATCTGCCTGTGGTCACATACTCAGGTGTGTGAATAAATTCTTACTGGAAGAATAGAGGAAGTCTTTATAATAATGACCTGATATTTTAATAAGAGTATATCAGAATGAAGAGAATCTCAAACCAGGAAGCAGAAGGTGCAGTCTTACAAAATATTTGTACTAGTTCCTTGAAACAGTTACAGCATAAACATTTATCAGCTTCTTTTAAAAATGCCAGCCTAGGCCAGGGGTGGTGGCGCATGCCTGTAATCCCAGCACTCGGGAGGCTGAGGCAGGAGGATTGGTGAGAGTTCGAGACCAGCCTGGGCTACAAAACTGAGCTCAAGGCCAACCTGAACTGTACAGGGAGACCCTGTCTCAAAAAGATAAAAATGCCAGCCTCATTGACAGAATGCGGTACTTGACACCTGGCAGGGAACATTTCTGAGAAGGTAGGTCTGGTCAACAGAGGTAAGTGCTTTCAGGGACCGTGGTGAAGCCTATATTCTGTCTCGAAATCCTTATTTCTTGACAAAACCAAAGTGAGGAGATTTGGCCCAAACCTCACTACCTTTTTGGTTTCTGTTTGCTTAGTTTCATTAGCGATTCGTTGTAACAGCCAAACAGAATTTAACCATGGTAGCTTTTAATATGAAACCGCAAATCGTTGCATATGGCACTGCGCACTTGTAATCCCAGCACTCTGGGAGGCTAGGGGAAGAGGATCATGAATTTGAACTGGGCCAGGAGTGTTGCTCAGCACCAAAGCAGCTGCCTGGCAAGCACAAGGTCATGAGTTCAATTCCTGGCACAAAACAAAACAAAAAAAAAAGAAAGAAGGAAGGAAAAAGTTTGAGTTTAGCCTGCACAACTTAACAAGCCCCTTTTTAAAAATAAATAAATAACAATTATACTGGGGATACAGTTTTATCCAAAGACTCTAAATTCAATTCCCAGTATCCACTCTCATCCCCCAAAATAGTGAGCACCACCATACCAGGCTGGACCAGGATCATGGTAAGGGCCCATTTGCATTCTGAGTCCATTGTTCAGATTCAAAGTGCTTCACGGCCTGGAAACCCCTACCTTTCTTAAAGGCCTGTCTTCCTACGAAAACCTCAGAGACAACAGCTGACCTCGGGAGCTCTCTGCCAAGGTGTGAGTGATGTCAGGTGTCTAGCCCGACTGCCTAGCTCTCTTGTGTAGCAGCAGTGCCCCATGCCTGCAGGGAACCAAGCAGGTTGGACTTGTTGGCTCAGGGTGCTGCTGGGTAGAAAGGGAACAGCTGCTGGTCCAAGAAAACAATGGGGTGTGAATCTCTGCCTGACTGAGTCAAAGGGAAAACTCCCCAACCTGCTCAGTGGAGGACCAGGAGATTAAGTCAAGAGGCCAAGGGGCACACAGCACCCTGGGAGGCTGAGGCAGGGGGTCATGAGTTTGAGCTTGCTATGGGAGTTTAGGAGACTTAGCAAGACTGTCTCAAAATAAACAATAAAAAAGGGCTGGGGATGCAGCTTGATGTGAAGTCCTGGGTTCAGTTCCCTTTACCAACAAGGGAAAGGGGACAGGAAAGAGTCTCAGGCCCTTGCTCCTTTCTTCCTGGTGGCCCCTGTGGTTTATGCCCTGTGCCCTCCAGCATCGGGGCTGCACTCTTAGGGACCGAGAGGAAGGCAGGTTTGTAAAGAAAGACAAGGAAATGGAGCGTGGCAGCACATGCCTGCAATCCTAGCACTCGGAACACCGAGGCAGGAGGATCGCCAAAAGTTTAAGACCAGTCTGGGCTACAAACTGAGCTTAAGGCTAGCCTGGGCTGTATGGTGAGACCCTGTCTCCAAAAGACAAAAAAAAAAAAGAAAAGAAAAGAAAAAGAAATACAAGGAAAAACATGATTGGTAAAATCATTTTAGCTACATGCTTTGGTTGTAATAATGCCGACATTAGTTCAAGCATTTCTAGGACAGCTCTTCTGGACTTGCCTTAAAATCTTGATTTAAAAAAAAAAAAAAAAATTTAGTGCTTGCTTCAGCAGCACATATACTAAAAAATTTGTAGAACTTTTGTGATTTTGAGAGTGGAGTAAAATTTTGAACACACTTAAAAAGAACAGAGTTCAAATCCAAAGAAAGTATAAAAGAGAAAGCAAATGATCAGACCAAAATCCCATTAAAAATCAGAAGAAAGGGGAACACCCACTCGGTACCCCCCTCCTGTCTCTTTCTCTCTGACAGGAGCTTTCTTTCTGTCAATAAATACGTTCTGCTCATTTAAAAAAAAAAAATCAGAAGAACAAAGACGCTGTGAAGTACATAAAGTCACCGAGGAGCCTTTAAAGTTACTCTGTGCATCACTAAGAAACTTCAGAGTTTAAGATCTTTCAACTTCTTGAGTTGGTAGTAGAATTAGCTGCCTTTTTCTTTCCACAGATTTTTGTCTCGAGATAGGGTCTCAGCATGTAGTCCTCCTGCCTCAGCCTCCCAAATGCTGGCTGGAATTACAGGCGTGAGCCACCACATCTGGCTTCTTCTCACAGATGAGGGCCTTTCGTGACCTTCCCCCATTTTCTGGGCTCCTTGGGCCTTTTTTACACATAATTACCTGTTTGCACTCACTTCCGCATATCTGCCCTAAGCGTTCCAGCTACTGTGTCTGTGATTTTTCCCTTGCCCCTATGTCTTTTTTTTTTTGTCTTTTTGAGACAGGGTCTCGCTATGCAGTTGAGGCTGGCCTTGAGCTCACTTTTGTAGCCCAGGCTGGCCTCAAACTCACACCAATCCTCCTGCCTCAGCCTCCCGAGTGCTGGGATTACAGGCGTGAGCCGCCACGCCCAGCACCCCTATGTCTTTAGAGGTCAACTCACGTTCTGTGAAGTCTTCCTGACTCCTGGAGCCAGTTAATAGTTTCTTTGAGATGCTTTGATAACCCTGGCTGCGCTACCCTTACAACCGTTATTATTGCTCACGTCGGCCCCCGCTCTTGCCTGAGCCCTGTTAGGGCCCGGCCCACGCCTCCACCTGAACATGCTAAGCACGTAGCGGAGGCTCAGCGTTTGCTGAAGGAGTGGCAGCCTGCTCCTGTGCAGCCTGCACCTCGGCCGCGCCAGCTGTGTAGAGCTCCCTCTGGTGGAACCTAAAGAGGCTGCACGGAAACGTCTTGTCCAGCTCTGGCGAGGCTCGTTTTGCGCCCCTCAAGTGTTTCCTACTGCCCACTCTTCAGCCAGGACAGCTGCTAGTGGAGCAGAGGAAAGAGACTCTATAACATCTTACAATCGATTCTATTGGCTCATGGATAGCAAAATGAAATGAAACTGAGAATTATATTAATAATTTTCAGAACATGTTTACTTTACATTCATGTATTCATTGCAAATTTTAATTATGAAATGAGTGATCAAGGGTAGTCCAATGTTGGGATCAGAAACCTAGAATGTGGAACATCATTCATTTAATAAAGACTGTTTTAATGAGACATGAGGGCTGGCAAGACAGCTCAGCTGGCTAAAGCACCTGCTTAAACAAACTTAGGCAAGCACACAGGGACCAAGGTTGGATCCCTGGGACCACGTGCTGCACCAGCCTTGCCCCCAGAGTGGGATGAGCTGGCCATAAAAAAGAAATGAAAGAAAAAGAAAGAAAGAAGAAAATGGAGGCAGAGCTATATAGCCAACATGGTGCCAAGGAAATAGTCAAAGATGTTGTGTTTGCCTTCAGAGAACTCACAATCCACAGATAAGACCTACCTCATACCAAGGTCTTTGAAAAGACCTTATTTGGAGGGGCTGGGAGATAGCTCAGTAGAGTAAGTGGTTGCCTGGCAAACACAAGGACCTGAGTTCAATCTCCAGTCCCACAAAACACAAACAAACAAAAAATTGGAAACGTGATAGCACTTAATAATCAGTACCTTTACAAACGGGGAAAGTGAGAGTGACAAAGCCAAAGCAATTTCTCCACCTACCAGCTCGCACCAGCTAACAAATAAAAAAAAAAAACTAGTTCTCAATCTGGGGTCTCCTTATCTATCTCCAGTCTCTCCTCTTGGATTCACACAAAACCTCACATAATCAAAGGCACTTTTTTTCACTATCGAAAATTCTAAACATACATAAGTATAGATAAAATATATAGTAAGTCCCATGTAATTATTCCCCAACCCTAACTACCATCAAGCCATGATCTGCCTGTTTTCACTTATGATTTCATCTGCCCACCCTATATTATTTGAAGCAAATTGATGAGATAATTTTGTTCATAAATATAACTTTCAGCTGAGGGTGTGGTGGTGCATACCTGTAATCCCAACACTCTGGAATACCGGAGCAGAAAGATCACAAATTCAAATGCAACTTGAGCAAGTTAGCAAATCAGCAGATTCTGTGTAAAACAAACAGTGGGATATAGCTCATTGTGAAAGTCCTGTGTTTAATCCCCAGTAGCAAAAACAAAAATTAAAAAACTAGTTATGTTAAATAGATACACTTTGGCACATGAAAGTGTTGAAGAGTTTATCTGAGTAGGCAGCAATGTGTGAACTGGGCGGCTGGCAGCTGGCAGCTGGCAGCGGCTGGGCGCTGCTGCAGAGGTACAAGGAGAAGGCTTCCAGGGCATGGCTGGAAACTGCAAAGAAATGAGCTGCTCGGCCAGAGCCCTCACAGTTCCCTTCCAGGGGCTGTGCAGCAAGCAGCTTAGGACCACATAACTAACACCCAGTTGGCTATCAGTGGGTGGCTGAGGTTTCATACACAAGAAATTAAAGAGAGTTAGGCTTTAGCTTGGCTAGTAGGAACCCAAAGTATTACAGCTACCCCAGCCTCCCATTTCATTATCTTAACATTGCCATGCCATTATCACATCTAAAAACAATTGCCATCTCCTATATATCATACATCCAGTATTAAAATTTCAGGCTCCAGCCTGTAATTTCCCTCTGTATCCATGGGAAAATGGTTCTAAGGCCACATGATAAAAAAATCTAAAGACCAAGCCTGGGAGATAGCTCAGTGCTCTAAGCGCCTGCCTGGCAAGGACCTGGGTTCGATCCCCAGTACTGCATGCCGTGCCAGCCCTGCACTGTGCCAGCCACTGAAACTGGGCAAATCCCAGCACTGGGGAGGCTGAGACAGGAGGATCACTGTGAGTCCAAGCTGCATAGTGAGACCCTATGCCAAACCAATCAATCAATCAATCAATCAATCTTTTAAAAAAAAATCCAATCCAGGCGTGGTGGTGCACGCCTGTAATCCCAGCACTTGGGAGGCTGAGGAAGGAGGATTGGTGCGAGTTCGAGACCAGCCTGGGCTACCAAAGTGAGCTCAAGGCCAGCCTGAACTGCATAGCAAGACCCTGTCTCAAAATATAAATAAATAAAAATTTAAAAATCCAAGGCCAGAGAGATAGCTTGGTAAAATAAGTGCCTGCCTGACAAGCTCAAGGTCCTGAGTTCAATTCCAGGTACCAAAAAAAAAAAAAAAAAATCCAAAGACCCTCAAGTCCCCTGCACAAAATGGTAAAGCATTTGCTTATAATCTAGTTATACTGTCCTGAGTGAACCAGGCCATCTCTAGATTATTTGTCATACCTGTTCAGTGTAAATGCCATGTAAGTAATTGATACATTAGGCAATAATGCTAGAAAGAGAAGTCTGTTCATGTTCAGTACAGATGCATTTTTTCCTAATAATTTTCAATCAGCTGTTGGTTGAATCTGTGAATGCAGAGTTCAACAATGTGGAAGGCCTCTTGTGTCACACAGGATAAAATGCTTGCTGCATACTTCAGTTAGGGTACAAATAAAGTCTAAAAGGTAAAATTAGATAATGTTTCCTAAGTATATCTTAATCTATAGGCTCCTGTTCATCTTTGCAATATAAGTGTGCATGTGTTTCTTTGCAATATGTATGTATATCATATACATATAAAGTCCACAAAAAATACACACACATACACACACACACACCAGGAAGAAAATAGTATGGTACTTTTTTTTTTTTTTCCATACCAGGGATTGAGTTCAGGACCTTGTGCTTGCCAGACAAGCACTTAATCTACTGAGCTATCTCCCCAGCCCAAGTATGATACTTTTTCAACAGATGCTGCTACCCTTGTACAGGGAGCCCTAGAGGATACCGTGTATCACAGAAAACCCGTGACACTGCCGACCCTTAGAGAAGAAACTGAAAATGCGTGTGCAGCACTCGCAGTGGCCCAGGTTACCAGAGCAGCATCCACTGCACCAATAAATGTCTGGGAGCCAACAGCCACCACTTGGGGCACCTCTGGTAGCCGTAGAGGCCACGGGTAACTTGTGCCAACCTCGTGATGCCTCAGTGTATTTAGTACTAAGGTATTTATACAACTTTTCTTTTCCTGGAGTGTGCATACATTTTTTTACTCTCTTTTTTGTCTGTGCTCTCTCTATATATATATATGTATATTTTTTTTTTGAGACAGGTCTTGTTTGTGGTATAAACTGACCTAAGAATCACAATGATCCTCCTGCCTCAGCCTTCCAAGTGCTGGGATTATAGGCCTATGCCACATTCCCAGGAGCTTTTAATTTTCTTCATTTTTGAAAATTTTATTTTAAAGAAGAAAAACAAGAACAAAGACAGAAACAAAGCAATATAAAACAACACAAATGATACAGAATTTTAAAACAAGAACAGAAGATTAATGATCGCTGTGACATTATGTATTCCTGGTGATCACCACCTTTGTTGCTCAGTATTACCAGATAGATATAGGTATGCAAGACTAATCAAACAAACATCAACTCTTCCCATTTTCTTAACAGTCTTCTGAAACACACAAGTTTTAAATCCCAGTGGGGTATAATTCACTCTCCTTTCCTTCTGTGATTATTTTTATATCTTCATTAAGGTACCTTTGCCTACTCACAAGTTTTGGAGTCTTGCATTTTCTGCGAAAAGCTTCATGGTCTTAGATGTTACTCATTACAAGTTAATTTTTATACATGGCTTAAAGTAAGGGCTGAAGTCCAAGTTTTGCCACAGATAGCTATCTAGCTTTTCCAGGACCATTTGGTGAATAACCGTTCTTCCACAGCATTGTTTGGCACCCCCAGTTGGCTACATGTGTTAGCCAATAATGCATAGCCTACTAAATTAAATATCTATTTTTGTACTATTTCCAGAAATATGCTTCAAAATATCACAGAAGTCAAACTTAAATCAATGACAATGAGAAATGATTTTGATTAAATAGGTGAAATTCAACATTAGAATTTATGGAATTCAGCCAAAGCAGCATTTTTTTATAGCAATATATATATATATATATATATATATATACATATATATATATATATATATATATATATATATATTCTTCAACTTTGTCCCGATAGGGCCATTGTAAATATAAAATATCATGAAGGAAAAGTATGCCTCATGTGCCAAACCCACCAAACACCACAGCTCAGCCCAGCCTGCCTCGAGCATGTGCAGGACACTCACATTAGTCTGAAGATGGCACGGTCAGTGGGCACAAAGCACACCTTGTGGGACAGTGCCTGGCACCTCCTGCACACACACATGCACAGGTGTGGAAACACGGACTCCTGATCCAAAACTTGTCGGCAGCATAGCACCGCAGTGTCAGCCCTTTTGCCCTTCCCATCACGGCGCTGGTATTGCTATCACTAACTCAGGAAAATGCCAGAGTTTAAAACCTGAAATATAAGCCAGGCGTGGTAGCTCACACCTGTATTCCCAGCACTTGGGAGGCTGAGGCAGGAGTATTGGTGCGAGTTCGAGACCAGCCTGGGCTACAAAAGTGAGCTCAAGGCCAACCTCAACTGCATAGTGAGACCCTGTCTCAAAAAGACAAAAAAATAAAAAATAAAAATAAAACTTGAAATATAGTATTTATTGCATACATATTATTTTTACATCATTGGAAAGCCCAGAATTTACAAATAGAATCACCAAAGGCAAGATCCATGTGTATTAGGAAAGAGCATTCACATAGAGCAAATCCAGGACAGAGAGCCCTGTCAGCGAATCCAATCAGTCAGTGAATGCAATAATCACATAAAATTATCCTAGTGTTTAACACAAGAACATTTCCCCATTAACTTTATGAAGCTAGCATAACCTTCCTATCAAGACTTATTTAACAAGGATATTCAAGAAAGGAAAATCACAGGTCAATCTCACATACAAATTACATGAAAAATACTGAAATAAATATTAAAAATTAAGTTTAATATACCTGCCTTGGCAGGTACAGTGACCAGGGTTCAATTCCTGGCATGCTGTGCTAGCCCCACCCCCAGGTACACTGAGACAGCAATTGGCACCCATCATGGTGCCACGTACCTGTACTCCCAGGGCTTGGGAGGCTGAAAACAGGAGGATCACTATGAGTCCAATCTGTGTAGCAAGGCCCTATAGACCCTGTACTAAGTACATTTTTTTTTTTAATTTTATAAAGCTTGATATGGGGCCCGGCAGGATGGCTCAGTGGTCTAAAGCGCCTGCTTAGGAAAGCTTAAGCAGCTACAGGGACCGCGGCTCGATCCCCAGCACCACATGCTGCGCCAGCCCTGTCCTCAGGGCAGCTTGAGCCAGCCATAAAAAGAAATAAATAAACAAACAAACAAAAGTTCTGAAACAAGAAAAAAAATTTAAAAATTTTTTTTAAAAAATAAAAAGCTTGGGAAAAAAAAAATAAATAAAAATAAAAAGCTTGGGGCCGGCGGGATGGCTCAGTGGTCTAAAGTGCCTGCTTGGAAAAGCTTGGGTGGCTTCAGGGATTGCGGTTCCATCCCCGACACCACATGCTGCACCAACCCTGCCCTCAGGGCGGGCTGAGCCGGCCATAAAAATAAGTGAATAAACAAAGATTCTGAAACAAGAAAAAATAAATAAATAAATAAAATTTTAAAAAATAATAAAATAAAAAGCTTAATATAAATAACATATTTCACCAACTAACAGAATAAAGTAGAAATATCAGGATTGACTTACAGAAAAAAGGAATTTTAATGCATTCAGCACTACCAGTGATAAAACTCTTAGTAAACCAGAAATAGAGTGAAACTTTCTCTTTGGTGACAGGGTGTCTCAGGCAAACTGGCCTGTACCCACTATGTAACCCAGTCTAGCTTCCAACTTAAGGCAATCCTCCTGCCTCCACCTCTAAGTGCTGGGATCACAGTTGTGTGCCATCATGCCTGGTTCAGAATGGAACTTTCTTTTTTTTTTTTTTTTTTTTTGTGGGACCAGGGTTCGAACTCATGACCTTGCACTTGCCCAGCAGGCACTTGTGCCTCGGAGCTATCTCCCCAGCCCCAAGAATGGAACTTTCTTAAAATGATGAAAATATTTCTACAAAAAGAAGGAGAGAAATATACAGCAAACATCCTATCTAGTCATGAAATGCACCCCAGACTGAGACAAGAATTCTCGCCTTCAGCCTTCCACAATGCAGGTCCTTGCATATGGGGTAAAGGCAGGGAGCAGGGGACAGGAACTAAAGATCTAATTACTGGAAAGATTCTCAGATGACACCAAGGAGCACCTAGAAAACCCACCACGATTTAGAGAACCCAAAGGTTCAATTAGAGAAGCAGAAGCATAGGAATGCCATAGAACACAGGATTTACTCTAGAGTTTTGATCTCTCACACACAACTGAGCTGTAAAAATACTGTCTTTTTGGTTATGTCTTCTGTTTACATGGAGATGGACATGAAGTGGGAAAGAAAAAGGAAATTAACCCACAAGGATCAGTTGGAACCTGTTTTCTTTGTGAGCCTGTCTCTCTGTGTCTCTGTCTCTCTATGTCTCTCTGTCTCTGTATATCTCTCTGTCTCTGCCTGTTTGTCTGTCTGTCTGTCTGTCTGTCTCTCTCTCTCTCTCTCTCTCTCTGTCATACACACTGACCTTATCCAACCTCCAAGCCTTCAATCACACAGCCATAAGTGACCTGCCGTGGATGGAAGCTAGGTCACTCTTGGTCCAGTGCTTGAAGATGTCAGAGGAAAAGATCCCATAGAAGTCAAGTAGCTGAAGATCAAGCTGCTGCCCAGACTAACAAGGACAACCAGGACATCTGCAAAACTTCGGTTGAACTGCAAAAATGTCTAACCTACATCAGTTTTTTTTTTTTTTTTTTAAGTAGAAAACCTAGATTTATTTGTTAAGCTATTACAAGGACAAAATAATTATCATCAGGAGTACTTTATCATCCCAGTTCACTCACAGAAAGCTAACCTAAGAAGGTAGAAATTAAAGGATATAACCTAAGAGGCTATAACAAAGCAGACTGGAAGGAACAGGGTGGAAGGAGCAGAAGCTACCCAGAAGCACTTATACCAGGGTAGGAACTGCAACTGGAATGCTCCCAAGAGACCACCTAGAGAGGTCTGAATTAATCTCCCCCAGGTTAGTGAGATGCTTGTCCCTGTAGAGAATGACAAGAGACTGCCTCTTCTGAGACCTCTGCCTTTCCTTGTATGGATAAGGGCATTTCTAGATCCCAAAAGCCTGCATCCCCTCTTCCCCCACAAAAAAAATCTCTTTGACTCTAGCCTATTTTCCTGCAAAGTTCCTGCTAGTGTATGGACAATGTATACAGCAAAGGCAAGAATTGCAGGCCTAGTCAGCACACACCTAGACACAAAGTTAAACAGTAAATGATAAAGTACAAATACCTCCTTGGTTAAGCTAACTCACTTTGTTAATAAAGGTCATTGTTTCTTCTGCTGGTGACAACTTGCTGTCTCAGTAAAGTTTACCTTAAGGAATCACTGGCTCGAGTGAGTTTTGGAGAAGGAAAAAGAGTCTCACCAACCTCTCTTCAGAAGGAAGAGGTACCAAGTTCCCTCCTACAGTAATGCAAAGAATCTTAAAACAATGTAAATCACGTTCAGTGGTCAACATCTGCATCCTCAAGCTGTCCTGTGACTGCTGGTGCGGTATCTCCCTCCATATCATCTTCACGATCTCTCACTGAATCTTCTGTGTGTACCCCATGGCTGCTCCCAGAATGGGAAAGCACGCCTTCCAGTCTGTCCAGCGTGGCCCACCCTTCTGCTGTTAAATGGGATAGTCTTTCTTCGCAGGTATAACATGTGGGGACAGCGCCCCATCCTTGGTCGTGTGCTTCCACATCATGCTCCTCGCCATCGTAATCATCTGAGTCTTCACCCTTGGGATCTGGGTGCAAGGCCTGGCACTCACACATGGCCTTGAACATCGCCTCTGATGCTGGCTTATCACAGGCACAAACCTAAATTTTGAAATAGGTTCGACATCATCATCACTGTCTTCCTCTTCTTTATCAGCCAGAGATTCTTTTATTTCTCCAAATTTAGCATTCACCACAACATACAAATGCTCTCGTGATAGGCATTTAGGTCCCTGGACACAGCATGTGAACTAATGGTGGGGTATTCCAGTGGGAATCCTAATCTGGAACCATCTAACCAAGACAAGTGGCTCTGGGAGATGTAAAGAGTACGGGCACCCAGGCCTTTCCCGTTCAGCATGGCCTTCGGGTCGGGCTGCTGGTGCCAGAGCCCCTCAGCTAACCCTGTGGCAGAAAACTGCTGAGGAAGCTCACTGAAGTGGGGAACACCGAAACCCAGGCTCAGAAGGAGCCGGGCCACACCAATCGCCGTTCGCCTACGTCAGTCTTTAGAGTAAGTCTAGTTACTGCTTCCAAATTTAGGGCAATCTTATTTTGTGGCTAACCCTAATCACAAGTTCCTATACTCAATATATAAAATACATTTTAGTGTACTTTAATACACTTGTATCAAATAGGAAATGATAAGTTTTGAACATAATTTATAGTATCATCAAAAACATAATATGCCTAGATCTAATTCTTTTTTTTCTTTCCTTTCCTTTTTTTGTCTTTTTGAGACAGGGTCTTGCTGTGCAGTCCAGGCTGGCCTTGAGCTCACTTTTGTAGCTCAGGCTGATCTCAAACTCACATTGATCCTCCTGCCTCAGCCTCCCAAGTGCTGAGTTTACAGGCATGCACCACCCTGTCCAGCTCTAGATCTAATTTTAACCAAAAAAAAAAAAAAAAGAAATTGATGCAAAACTTCTACGCAGAAAGCCATAAAATATTTTATTTTTTTAAGAATTTTAAATTTTATTTATTTTTTTTCTTGTTTCAGAACCTTTGTTTGTTTATTCACTCATTTTTATGGCCGGCTCAGCCTGCCCCGAGGGCAGGGCTGGCGCAGCATGTGGTGCTGGGGATCGAACCGAGGTCCCTGCAGCCACCTAAGCTTTCCCAAGCAGGCGCTTTAGACCACTGAGCCATCCTGCCGGGCCCCCCATAAAATATTTTAAAGCAGTTCTAAATGCTGTGTTCGTAGACTAGAAGACACAGATATTGAACATATCAATTATCCCCAAACTTACTTTCAGATTCAATGTAATAGTGATACAAAATTCAAAACAGAGATTTCCACTCTGTGTGTGTGTATGTGTATGTGAGCATCCTACCACTAAGTTATACCCTATCCCCACCGCCCCTCCCCCACCCTCAGCAATTTTTCACTAGTGGAACTTGTCAAAGTGATTCCAATTGTAGTTGGAAATACAAAGGGCTAAAAATGCCAAAAAAAAAAAAAAAAAAAGGGGGGGGGGAGTACAGTAGGGCAGGGAGGAGACAAGAGAGGAGGAAGAAGGAAAATGACAGGCTCAGTTGGCTTTGTCACCCAATTAAAGCACAACATGGCAATAGTGCACCGCCTCCCTCTGCAGCACTCTATCTCCTCCAGTCAGAGGCCAGACTAAGCTCAGGCACAAGTCCTAATAGTGAAAATAGAATTCCAGGGCCAGGGTGGAAGCTCAGTGGCATGAGTGCCTGCCCGGCAAGCACGATGTCCAGAGTTCAATTCCTAGAACCACCAAAAGCAAAACAAAACAAAAAACCTACTGAAAGTAGAATTTCAGAGAAGAATAGATAGATGGTCAGCCTGGTGTCTTACGCCAAAGTGAGGGCTGTAATGAAGAAATGCTGTGACGCTGAGATTGGTCAAATATGACCGAACCCCTGAACTCTCCAGATTTCCCTAAACTCAGGAGGCCAACAGGATTGGCCTGTCACCCAGAGGCCTCACATAAGGAAGTACCTCGAGAGACACCGTAAGGCTCCTTAACAGCCAACAGATCAGCCGCTAAGAGGTTAATATGCCCAAGCAGTTGCTAGACCTGACTGGCAAGAACTAAGTGATTTTGCTTTGGAAGCCTACATGAGTCTATTAGAAGAATGTGAAGCTAAAGCCAGTTAGAGGAGGTTTTGTCCCTGTGAAGCACTGTCATGTGACCTGGTATAGGCTCTGGGAAGGTAACTTCAGGCCACTCTTGAAAGTGGTGGCCCCCATTAAATGAAGTGGGGAGTCAGAATTATTGCGACAACCATGAACAAAGGCCTGGTGAAGCTCAGAGAGCTGCCATGCTAAAGTGAACCCACTACATAGTGCCAGAAAACCCACCAGCTCACTCTGGCTTGCAAGATTTGCCAAAAGCGTCCTGTGGACACTGCACTAGCATTACAGAGAAGCTCAACTTCAGCCACCTCCCATGGTGCCATCACAGACCTGGCTCCCCAGTTAGTAATGGGAATGAGGCCAGGCATAGAGGCACGTGCCTATGATCTTATCACTGAGGAGGATGAGACAGGAGAATTGTGAGTTGGAGGCCACCCTGGGCTACATATCAAGATCCTATCTCAAAAGAAAAAAAGTAAAACAAACAAACAAAAGATAACAATAGGGTACAAGAGAAGCAATGGTCAGCTGGTAGCACTTCACCTCCAAGGTCTACATGCCAACTAAGAGACCTGACTCATGGGAATCTTGGAAATGACTGCTGGGGCACTGGGCAGATAGCTTAGCAGCATAAATGGCTATCTGAAAACACAATGTCCTGAGTTCAATCCTTGGTTCCACAACAAACAGAGAGAGAGAGAGAGAGAGAGAGAGAGAGAACCACTAGACTGTGGTACTCTTAAGGTTACTTAAATTTTAATTTTAGATAAATAACAATTTTTAATGTAACTGTGCCCAATAGAGCAATAGAGTCTAGCAATGTGTATGTGTTTTCCTAAAAGAAATTCAAGATTAGATGAGGTGACAGTTGAGGTAAGCTACCTTAATGAAAAGTTACACTTCTCCCTTTTTAAAAAATGTATTTAGTTGTTACAGGGTCTTACTGAACAGCACAGACTCATAGTGGTCCTCCTGTTTTGAGCCTCCCCAGGGCTGGTATTACAGGTGTGCACCACTACACCAGCATTCTGTGGCCAGCTCAGCTCACCCTGGGAGCAGGGCTAGTGCAGCATGTGGTGCCACAGATCAAGCCATGGTCTCTGCACTTGCCTAAGCAGGTGCTTAGTTGGCTGAGCTATCTCACCATCCCTATAGTTCCCTTCCGAGTTTATAGTATTGAGCTAATTCTCATATCCATAACCTATCAACTAAAAATCAGGTCCTCCATAAGGAAGGTCATTAAACCAGCTGTGGTGGTGCACACCTATGGACTGAGTCAGGAGGATTGTCATGAGTTCGAGGCCAGCCTGAGCTACACATGAATACAAGGCCAACCTCAACTACATAGCAAGATACCGCTTCAATAAATCAAGAAAAGGAACTCATTAAAGCACCATGATACATGTTTAACACCTATCAGTGATACCTACTGTCTTTTGCCACAAGAACCTACCAGAGTAGAAAAACTGGTAAAAGGAAAGTGACTGACTCTAGGACATCAACTGCCCGGTAAGCCAGACCTGCCCATTACAAATGCAGCACTGTCATAAGGTGGGTGGCACAGCCAGAACCCACTGTACAATGTAGTGAGGAGCCCTGGGTCAGGTGTGAATACAAGGACACAAGCTGCAGCCGCTATGGTGCATTTCATGGACCCCTACCTCATCCGCGCTGCTTCACGCTCAGCTCAAGCCATGGCTGATGGCGGGCTGTCCTCTAGGAGAGCTAACAGGGGAGAATAAATCCTGAGCTTTGTCAGATTTCAGCTCAGTATGAGCATCAGCTCAAACTAGAATGCTGCAGCCCTGCAGCCTTATCTAGAGGTAACCTTGAGAACCCCAGTGATAGGAATCTTCCCAAAGGGGAAAGCATGCAGCACTGCACCTAGCTATCCACTTTATGTGGAAAGGAAAGTGGCCTAATGTTAGGGTATGTGGAGATTGGTGGACAGTGATGAATGATTTGTAACAGTAAAGGAGAAGTCTAGGGAAGGACATGTGTGTGGACTTATAGGAATCTTTATGAAGTATGCAATCTGTGGTGACAGTGGTAGGTGTCATCCTGGAGTGGAACCCATTAGGATCTCTCGAACCCTGCCTGGAAAAGACTGTCCAAGTGCTAGGTCACTGTCTCATCTACCAGGCCTGGATCTCACAAGCATAAAAACAGGCCAGGAGGCCACTTTACCAGAAAAGCATGTCAGTGGACACATGACCATGGAATATACTGGCCCTGCCATGTACCACGCCATCCCTAAGCTCTCAGTGTGGTGGACTAGTGGGATACCCATTTGAAGACATAGCCAAGGTGTCAACTTAGAAATGACAGCCTAGAGCGATCATTGTCTGTGGTCCATGCAGTGAGGATTCCGATGGCTTTCATGCCCATCCCAGAAGCCAAGGAAGGAGACTGCAGAGACATCCTGAGGGCCATTCGGGAGCCAGCTGAGTTTAAGAAACTCTCAAATGAGTTGAGGATGAGTGAAGAAGGTGGGGCACTCAGCATCGAATCCTTCTGGGGACTAGGGAGGAAATGAGGCTTGAGAGAAAATGGCCTTGGAGAGAATCTTTTCTATCACTGTTTTGTAGCAGAGATTCTTCCAGCACCTGGCAAGCAACAGAGGCCCCACATGGTGGGCTATGGACTGGACTACTTCATCACAGCACTCGGAAGGGCCACAGCATTTATCTGGAGGACTTCTATGTGACCCCAGAATATCAGGTCAAGGGACTGATTCCAAAATAATCAAAAAGGTGACTGAGGTGGCCGTGGATCAGGGTTGCTCCCAGTTCTTCCTGGCAGCTCTGGAGTGGAACAAGAAGGCCATGGATTTGTACAAGGCCCTAGGAGCCCAAGTTCTGACCCAAGGGAGGGCTGGCATGCCCTCTGTTTTGAACGAGAGGCGATGAGGATGTTGGCAGGAAGGTGATGCCCTCTCTGACCCCATCTGCTCAAGCACTGCTCAGAGACACTGACCACAGGCCTGCCAGAGAAAGATTCCGGTAGGACAGAGACAGAATTGAGAGAGGCCTTTCTGAGGATGAAAAAAATAAATGAGAATTAGCCATGACAAAAAAAAAAAAAAAAAGCATGCGCTGAGACAGCGATTGAGACAGCACTGTGGTGCAAGCCTATAATCCCGGTTCTTGGGAGGCTGAAAACAGGAGAATCACTATGATTCCAGTCTGTGTAGTGAGACCCTGTACCCTGTACTAAATACATGAAAGAAAGAAAGAAAGAAATGTCAGCCTACTAGGATGGGTACTATCCTTCAGAGCACTGTACACATCTTAAACTTCAGACTGTAATGTAGTACTCTGTTCCCAAGAAATGGAATGCTTGCACCCAAGGAGTAAAGGCTAGAAGTAGGAGCATCAGTGATGACCATTACCCCCAGTGGCTCCCATGGGACGTTTGTGCTTCCTGTCCTGTAACTCTAGGCTCTGCATTCCTTGAGGCCTGGTTTCCAACATCAGAATGCTTGAACCACCATACACAGCTACAGCCCTGCCAAAAGGCCAGAAGGCAATGATTTGCTGTCCAGAAGATAGCATCTGTCCTTGTCAGAAGGAAATGGGCAGCGGCAGCGAGCTGGGAACCTACAGGCAGGACCCAAGGGCTCCCTGGACACCTCTGGTCCCCACAGGACGATGCTGGTGGGAGGTGGCAGCAGCAGCAGCCTGAGAGGGCTGTAATGACCAGGGACGCACACCTCTCCAGCTGTGGAGGGCCCTGCTGGGGCTGGGATGGATCCAGGCTGGGGAGCAAAGGACAGGGGTGATGACAGTCCAGTGGAGCCACCAGAGCATCTGTGGCGGGACTGTCACTTGTCCCACTTAACTTTCTTGTACAAATTTCTCCCAGGATTCCCACCAGGGGACTGCTCACTTGCCCAGCAGCTGGCATGGCTGTCCCTGAAGCTACAACTGAGCTTCCTGGCAGACAGAAACAGCTGCCTCAGGGCAGGGCATGGTGGCTCACACCTGTAATCCTAGCACTTGGGAGGCTGAGGCAGGAGGATCAATGTGAGTTCGAGACCAGCCTGGGCTACAAAGTGAGCTCAAGACCAGCCTGAACTGCATAGCGAGGCCCTGTCTCAAAAAGACAGACAGAGAGACAGAGAGAGAGACAGACAGACAGCTGCCTCCCTTGGGTGAGGTGCCTGCTTCTAACACCTAACAAGGGATTCTGCAGCCCTTGCTTCATTTCAGAAAGTGTGTAAGGACCCCTGCCTGCCTGAGAAGCGCCGAGGCGTGAGCTGAAGCTTCTGCTGCTACCTATGATGCAGTTCGCCACCTCTCTCCTCCCCCTCCCCACCCCCTCAGGGCTGCGGTTGACCTTGTCCTCCCCAGGCAAGGCAGCTGCACAGGAATCTCCGTTTGAGCTGTGTGTTCCAGAGAACTGACTTAGACACGGGAAGGCAACCACCAAGAAAACAGAAGAGAAAGAAGAAGCAGTTTAACAAGTGGTTTTGTCTAGGAAAAACCATGGGGTGAGGCGAGGTGGGGTGCATACTTTCTCAGTTATTCTTCTCTCGTTGTTGGGACAAATACCCAACACCCAGAATGAAGGAAAGAAAGGTTTATTTAGCTCACAGTTACTGGAGGTTTCAGTCCATACTCAGCTGACCCAAGGCAGAATGGCACATCGCAGAGAGCAGCAGTTCACAGCGGCAGAACAGCAACCATGGCAAACAGAGAGCAATGGCTACTGACAGAGGAAATCTCTCTCCCTTAAAGTGCATTCTGGCTATTGCCCCAGACTGGGAAAACACACACCTCTTAGTACCAGCAGAAGTAAAACCCATAACCTAGCAGTACTAAGACCCATAATGCCAGTGGATCATGAATTAGTCTCAATCTCTAGAAGTCCCTGCTCCATGATTGCGTGAGGTTTTGCAGGACACCTAGACACAAACCAGGTTTTGTGTCATTTTAACACATGCATGTGTTACACAATAATTAGAACAGTTTTTGTTTCAATTTTTTTTTTTAAAGAATGGGATACTGGGCCAGCCAGATAGCTCAACAGATTGAAGTGCCTGCTTAGGCAGAATACAGCAGCCAAAGGGGTTCAGTCACCAGGGTGTTGTGCCAGCCCCACCCCCAGGACCTGCTGAGAGGGCGATTGAGACTTCGCGTGGTAGTGCACACCTGTAATCCCAGTGCTTGGGAGGCTAGAAACAGGAGGATCCCTATGAGTCCAATTTGCAAACTGAGGCCCTGTAGACCTTGTACTAAATACATTAAAGAGGAGGAGAAGAAGAAGAAGAAGAAGAAGGAGAAGGAGAAGGAGAAGGAGAAGGAGAAGGAGAAGGAGAAGGAGGAGAAGGAGAAGGAGAAGAAGAAGAAGGAGGAGGAGGAGGAAGAGGAGGAGGAGGAGAAGGAGAGGAAAAGGAGGAGGAGGAGGAGAAGGAGAGGAAAAGGAGGAGGAGGAGGAGAAGGAGAGGAAGAGGAAGAGGAAGAAAAGAAGAGGAGGAGGAAGAAAAAGAGGAGGAGGAGGAAGAAGAAGAGGAGGACGAGGAGGAGGCCGAGGAGGAGGAGGAGGAGGAGGAAAAGAAAAACCTGTTAGTTAACCTTTAGACAAGCAGATTTGACAGTCACCCTTCACCCTGCCTAATATTGACTATTGTGTTTTTAAGTATTTTTTTAAAGATAATGGGGGTGTCACATCTGATGGTTTTAAACAAACACATATTTTCAAGCCAAGAGATCTTGCCAGTGAGACAGCTCCATCCTGCTGCTGTGTGCCAGGTACACCTTGAGGACAGCAAATAGTGCTCCTGTCTCTTCCTGTCACAGAATATGGGGTGGAAGGGGCATCAGAGAAAGCAGGGGCTAGGTACGCTGCGCATGGCCCAGACAGTTACGTGGCAGGTGCTTATCATAGCACCTTCAGGTCTTGCTGGAATCCTCTTGCTTATCCTTATGCGAAGTCTGCAGGGCCCAGCTTTCCTCAGCCATCCAGGAGGAGCCTCTGCCTTGAACGCTGCCAAGTGACGTAGAACCCATGGGCCTAGAGGCCCCTCCACACTTCCTGTGTGGGGCACAGAAATCCGCCTCTTCTCCCACCCTCAGGTGTCTGCTTCAGAAAATGGTGAGTCTCTTCTGATAGCGCCTTGCGTTTTTACGCTGAGAACAAAGACCCCCACGGACTTGTATTTAGCACGTGTTTCGAAAGTGCCTTTTTCTGAAAATGTCCTGGTTTCCTTTTCAGAAGTAATAAACTGAGACTGTCATCTCCGCCATCTTAGAACAACCATCCAGTGAAAGAAAAATGCAGTCGAGCACCCTGTGGAGAGTTCTGGGACTCTGCCTCCTGTCAAGTAAGTGGGATGAAATAAAGAAGGGTGGCTTCTCTGACACTGGAAGGACCAAGGCCTTACCAGATGCAGCATAGCGAAGGGGTCTCATTTATCAGATGTGAGGAAGTATTTGTGCTTAGAGCAGGGGTTGGAGATGGAGGCAGACAAAAGAAAGGTGCCCAGGTGCACGGGAGACCATTCAGCGAGCAGCTAGAAGAAAGGGGTTGGGAGGATCGAACCCACCGAGAGCAAAGAGGCCTCTCTGACGCCAAGCACGAACCTACCTGTCAGCAAACTTACCCAGCCTTTAGGAACTAATGCAAAGGAGACCAGAAGAGCCAAACTCCACTCCACTCTTTGTTTGGAGGAGACTAAGTAGTTGCAACTTGCAGAGCCAGCAAATTTAGCATCTTTGATATAATTGAACACTTTATAGTCTTCAGTCCTTTTTGGGTGACCGAGAGCTTTCAATTAGCTTAGTCCTTTTTGAAGCAAGGTAGGATAAAAACTGATGAATAATCAAGAGCACTTGAATATCTCATATGAGATAATGTTTTAGAAAATGCCATTTACTGAGTGCTTGTATTGTATCTAAAAAATCTTTACTCACGTTAACTTATCTAATCCTTACCCTCTCCCCAGAAGAAAAGCATTCCCTCTGTCTCCTATTTTACACATGAAAAAAATTAATAAAGTTAAATAATCCATTTGAAATAATATGACCAATGCTAGAGCAAATCTGGATGATTCGCGTTGCTCAGAACATCTGCCTTGCATGAAGCAAAAAAGCTCAGGATGGATGATTTTATTTCAGTGAGCTCAAAAACACCACCACAGCTGAGGCCCCTAGCTCAGAGTGCAGCCATCACAAGTCTATTTCCTGCTTGGGTTTATCAGGCTTTTCTACGACACCAGTCACCCAGGAGCCCTGTTGAAACACAGCTCTGTGTCAGGACTGAGATTCCACATTTCTAATACGTTCCCGAGTGCCTTGATCTGTGGCTAGGCAAAGAATACACCCTGAGTCTCATGAGGTGGGATGCAACTCCTGTAGGGGTTAGTCAGATATTTTCTTAGAGACCAATGGTACCAAGTGTGCACCAACTAAGGAAAAGGGAAGGCAAGGCAGTGCAATGCAAAGAACAAAGGAAAGGAAAGGGAAAAAAAAAAAAAAAGGACATATCAAAGAGTCAAGCATCCCTGGAAATTTGGCATCATGAGAAAGTGCCCAGTGTGCTCTGGGATAGCAGAATGTGTCATCCACTGTCCAGGCTGCTGGTAAACAACAAACTCTCAGGTAGCGCCAGGGAAGCTGGCCACTGCGCCAACTCCAAATCATTCCTAAGGGGACTCTGGAAGGCCCGGAAGAAATACAGTTTCTTTAATGCGTAGGCTCTAGTTGACAAGTAATCAGTTTCAAATATTTCTGCCTCTGTCTCAAGCAGAAAACAAACGGAAAAAATGCACCATTAAATTAGCATGAGGCAGAGACAGAACTGGAAACTCAACATTTGCACTCAGCCAAGAGCTTGTTTTTGTTCCAGAGACCAATTTTTGAAATGGAAACCTGATTGCAGAATTCTTTTACTATTTTCCATCTTCCAAGAAGCAGCCTCAGGTGGAGATAGAAGGATCTCTCCAAGTTCGAGACCAGCCTAGAGACTACAAAAGTGAGCACAAGGGCAGCCCCTGAATGCATAGTGAGAACCTATCTCAAAAAAGAAAGAAAGAAAGAGAGAGATAAAGAAAGAGAGAAAGAAAGAAAGAAAGAAAGAAAGAAAGAAAGAAAGAAAGAAAGAAAGAAAGAAAGAAAAAAGTAGCCTCAACTTTCTCTTCTAACTTTTGGTGATCAAATACGCGTATTCCTATCCAGTTCTCCCTCCTCCCATTCAATAGCAAATGTCACTGTTGTGAATTATAGGAACTAATCCAGCGGTGGTTGGGAAGGACCTTAGATCTTCATTCCTGGTCAGAATGGACCACAATCCTTCTTCTGCCTGGAATTATAGGCAATCACATTTACTAACTTTTTCTTTTTTCTTTTTCCAGTTGGTGCTTGGGGACAGGAAGGTAAGATATACTTTCTTACTTTGTTATGAAATCAACCCCAAATTTTGGCACCTCTATGTGCCAATAACAATGTTTCGGTCAGCAAGTGGCCAAATATATGACAGCGATTCCGTGAGACTATAGAAGAGATGAAAAATGCCTATGACTAAGTATTTTTACTGTACATTTTCTGCTTAGATGTGTTTGGGTGCACAGATACTACTATGCTCCAGTTGTCTACAATATTCTGGGCAGTACCATGCGGTACAAGTTATAGTCTAGGAGAAACAGAGTATAGCATATAGACTAGGCATGCAGTGGCTGCACTACCTAGATTTGTGTAGGTACCCTCCATGACTTTCACATAATGACAAAACCCTGTGGCACATTCCTCAAAACTGGCTGCATTTGAGTAGAACTTTCTCCTATGCAGCTCCCACAAGACTAGTAAAAGGGGTTTCTCCTATGTTCCTTTGCCTTTTCTTTCTAAATAGAACCCAAAAGAAGGAATCAACAAAGACTGTAAGAAATGAGTCTTAACTATTCAAAAAAAAAAAAAAGAAGAAAGAATATTATCCAATTCAGCTGAAAGTACCAACGTTTGTTTTAATGTGTTTGTATTTCTACCTGTGGTGCCATTTCGTACAGGATATATGACTGCCCAGGATGCAGTACAGGGAGAGCCTGGCTCAACCTCTAGGCAGTGTTTAGAGGTGTGTTCAGTACCCCCTGTCTGGATGCACCAAAGTGTGTGTCCACGGGTGCACATGTGTACGAGTGTGCTCAGCCTGGACCTGCTTTCTCCATCACAGCAGCAGAGTCCACAGTGTCCTAGTACTGGAAGCCTCCGTGTTCAACTAACCCCTCCCCATGGAAGGAACCACTGCTGTGTCCAGAAGCAGCACTGTGCCAGTCCACTTGTCACTGACTGCCTCTCTGGAAGTGTCCCTAGGAGCCATTTTTGCAAATGGCCATCAGCTACTTAATGTAGAACATAAGGCCCCAAGCAGCTCATAGTATACAGCCAAAGGAACTTAAAGATCCTTGTTCCCTAAAGACCCAAGGAAGATTCCTAACCCACAAGGGCAGGGGATAATCATAGGTGCTGATAGGACTATCACTAATGGCTTATCATTTCTTTTTCAAATATCAATAATATTGGCGAGAGGATTTGCATTCTATATAATCTTTTTTTAATTTTTTTTCTTGTTTCAGAACTTTTGTTTGTTTATTTATTTATTTTTATGGCTGGCTCAGCCTGTGCTGAGGGCAGGGCTGGCACAGCATGTGGTGCCGGGGATCAGACCGAGGTCCCTGCAGCCGCCTAAGCTTTCCTAACCAGGTGCTTTAGACTACTGAGCCATCCTGCCGGGCCCTATAATCTCTTTTTCTTAGAAATTTCTTAAGTCTTTTTTTGAGACAGGCTCTCGCTAAGCAGTTCAGGCTGGCCTTGAGGGGCTGAAAACCAGGAGAATCACTACTAGTGTGATCTACATAGTGAGACCCTGTAGAACCTGTGGACCCTGTATTAAATACATTAAAAGAAAGAGAGAGGGGGAGGGAAGGAGGGAGGAAGGAAGGAAAGAGGGAGAGAGAGAGAGAGAGAGAGAGAGAGAGAGAGAGAGAGAGAGAGAAGGAAGCCCGGACATGTTGGTGTACTCCTGTAATCCCAGCACTCAGGAGGCTGAGGCAGAAGGATCAGTGCGAGTTCGAGACCGGTGTGGGTTACAAAAGTGAGCTCAAGGCCAGCCTCAACTGCATAGTGAGACCCTGTATCAAAAGACAAAAGAAAGAAAGAAAGAGTGCAGCTAAGAAGGTGAGTGGGGAGGTGGTTGAGCTTGACAGGGAGATCTTATACTCCACAAAGAGGAGCAGAGGAGACAGAAGCCATGCAACGTGAGGGTAAGAGGCCTGAGCTTAAAGTTAGGCCACCATGTGTGAATCCTGGCTCTGCTCTCTACTTGCTGGGTATCTTGGAATAATTTGCTTAACTTCTCTGTGTCATAGCTTCATCCTGTGTAAAATGGAAATGCTGCAATGATCACACAGCATCTAGCTTGTGGTGATGTTACAGGGGTCGAGCGTGTATTCATTTAAGAAATCCTCTGACAAGGCTGAAGGCAGGAGGATCACTATGAGTCTGAGCCGTGTAGTGAGACCCTGTACCAAGCACATAAATGGAAAACAGAAGAAGAAATCATCTAGCAGATAGAAGGTAGAAGGTGAATTTTAGCTACGCTTATACAGGAAAAACACTGACTATAGATTCCCTGGGCATGTATGTTCTAGTTATTGCTCTAAACGTCTTACCTGCATTTCTCTTTTAGCTCTTGCTATGTTGTACTGAGAATATAGTCCAGTGGTAGAGTGCTTGCTCCGTGTGCACAGGCCCTGGGTTCAGTCCTCAGTGGGGGCATGGGGTTGGGGGCACAACTGACCCTCATGCCAGGTGTGAAAGCACACACCTGTGATCCCAGAAATCTGAGAGGCGGAGTGAGAAGACCCTGAGTTAAAGCTTAGCTGGGGCAACTTAGCAAGACCTCATCCCAAAATTAAAAAAAAAAAAAAAAGTACAAGGGATTTAGTTCAGTGTAAAAGTCCTGGTACCACAAGAAAAAAAAAAAATTCTTCTAACTACCATTCCTATTTTATAGATGTAGAAACAGGGACTTAGAAAATAAATAAGTAGGGGCCCGGCAGGATGGTTCAGTGGTCTAAAGTGCCTGCTTGGGAAAGCTTAGGCGGCTGCAGGGACTGCAGTTCGATCCCCGGCACCACATGCTGTGCCAGCCCTGCCCTCAGGGCAGTCTGAGCCGGCCATAAAAATAAACAAACAAAAGTTCTGAAACAAGAAAAAAAATAATAAAATTTAAAAATTCTAAAATAAATAAATAAAACATGATTTTTTAAAAAATAAATAAATAAGTAGCCCATTCACAAACACATTTTTTGGGGGTTTTTTTGGGTTTTTTTTTTTTTTTTTTTTTTACATAGTCTATCTAAGTTACTTTTCTTTCATTGCTGGGACAAAATAACCAGCACCCAAAATTAAGAAAGGAAAGGTATATTTATAATACATGTTCTATTTATTTATTTATTTATTTAACTGTATGTATGTATGTATGTATGTATGCATGCATGCATGTATGTATGTCCAGCTCAGCCTGCCCTGGGGGTGGAGATGGCAAGCATGTGGTGCTAAGGACCAAACCTCGGTCTCTGCAGTAGCCTAAGTTTGCCTCAGCAGGCACTTTAGACCGCTGAGCTATCTTGCCAGCCCAGGAAAGGTTTATTTAGCTCACAATGAAGTCTCAGTCCATACTCAGCTGGTTCCAGGGCAGAGCAGCAAATGGCAGAGGACAGCTGTTGATGGTGGTGGAAAACAGCCAAGAGCAAAAAAGCTGAGGGTCAGAGGCCAAGAGCAACCCTCTCTCCCTTTCAGAAACTGATCCAGGGTATCTGCCCCAGGCTGGGTGTAGTGCTCACACCCATAATCCCAGTGTTGGATCATGAAATAATCACAAACTCTGGAAGCTACCACTTCATGACTGCATGAGGCTTTGGGGAAGATACCCAGATACAAGCCATAACAGCACCTCCCCATGCACTTCAGGCTGACCCTGAGCCAGCATTTAGCCCAGGCTGGCCTCAAACTTATAGAAATCCTCTTGTGTCAACTGCCTGAGTGCTGAGATTACAGGCATATGCCATCCCACCCAGCTATAAATGCAAATTTTTATGACATTAAAGCACATTGTTAACCACTACAAAATACCATGGTGTGGTAGAAATCATGGTATACACAATTTTCCTGAACACACCTATTTCCAAGCATAAATATCTCCACCCTTGAATGAATACACTGAGCCTAGCACCTCTCTTAACAAGTATGTGCCAATAAAAGGTGTAAGCAATTTTCTTTTTATGTTCAAAAACCTATCAAATAGAATTTAATGTCTAGGATTGTTTTGTTTTGTTTTGTTTCGTTTTTTGTCTTTTGGAGACAGGGTCTTGCTATACAGTTTGGTCTGGCCTTGAGCTCACTTTTATAGCCCAGGCTGGTCTTGAACTCACACTGATCCTCCTGCCTCAGCCTCCCAAGTGCTGGGATTACAGGTGTGCAACACCATGCCCAGAAATGTCTAGTTATTTGTTTGCCTTGTATTTAGTCCTAGAGACTGAATCCAGGACCTTCACACTGAGCTACATCCTCAACCCATTTAAAACTTTTTTTTTTTTTTTTTTTTTTTTTTTGTCTTTTTGAGACAGGGTCTCACTATGCAGTTGAGGCTGGCCTTGAGCTCACTTTTGTAGCCCAGGCTGGTCTCAAACTCACACTGATCCTCCTGCCTCAGCCTCCCAAGTGCTGGGATTACAGGCGTGCGCCACCACGCTCAGCCCCATTTAAAACTTTGAGACAAAGTCCCACCAAACTGCCCAGACTGGGCCTGAATTTGTGATCCTGCTTCCTCAGTCTCTGAGTCTGGGAATCTCCAGGCTGCGGCTACAGTCATTGGACACTACACCTGACTTCTGTTCATTTGTAAATATTTATGATTTCTTGTTTGTGTAACATTTCTTTAGGAACATCAATGCAGGCCAGGTATGGTGGTGGCACACGCCTGTAATCCCAGCACTGTGGAGGCTGAGGCAGGACAATCACTAAGTTCAAGACCAGCCTGGTCTACAGAATGAGTTCAAGGCCACCCTGAACTGCATAGTGAGACCCTCTCTCAAAAAGACAAAAAAGGGCCACAGAGATAGCTGAGTAGAATAAGCGCTTGCCTGGCAAGTACAGGGTCCTGAGTTCAATCCCCAGTACCGCAAAAAAAAAAAAAAAAAAATCAATGCCAGAAAATTAGTAAGTCAAAATAATATTATCCATTGTAATTTTATTCAGCTCCCAGTTATTAGCAGCAGGTAGTGATGGATGTCTTTATGATGCATGCAGTCTCAGCCTGTGCTGCCTGAGCAGCTCACTTGAGCTCAGTTCTCTGCTCTATGGTAGCAGGACCACAATCAGGAAAGGAGGAAAGAATCTGTCTAGCATCGGTCCTGACTTCCACTCTCAGAATCCACATAACCCTCATAAAATCCCTTAGGAGGGCAGGGCATCATCTCCGTTGCCCTTGCTCTCACAGCAAGCGCAGAGCTGAGATTCTTTTTGTTGTTGTTGTTCTTTTTTTTTTTTTGTGGGACTGGGGTTTGAACTCACAACCTTGTACTTGCCAGGCAGGCACTTACACCACAGAGCTGTCTCCCCAGCCCCAGCAGAGCTGAGATTCTAACAGGAGGCCCTGCACTCTTCCCCGGTAGCGTAGCACCTCTGGGCACTGCTACCTCTCCCCTCTTCCACCCATTGCGTCCAGGGTCTGGCAAGGCCTGGTGCTGCCCTTGGTTCCAGCCACATGTTTTCCTGGGAACAAGGACCCAGAGCCCACCTCCCAGGGCTGTGGGGAAGGTTGCTGGCTCCCCAAGTGACAGTAATGGATTTCAGTTGTTCACACCAATGTTCCCTCCCTCACGCAAAAATAACTGAGAGCTCACTGTACCCAGAGATAAAGTAAAGCCATTTCTTATTGGAAGAGCTTCAAATGTGTAGAGCAGAGGCTGGGTATGTAGCTCCAGGGAAGTGTGTGCCTAGCAGAGTGGATTTGGTGTCCAGTCCTACAAAATAAAGTATGCACAATGGTTGATGTGGGGCAGGGGGGCTTGCGGGTTAGCTCAGTTGTTTAAAGCGCCTGCTTGGCAAACTCAGTCGATTGCAGGGGATTGCCGTTCGATCCCTACTTGCACATGCCGTGCCAGACCTGCCCTTAAGGCAGTCTGAGCCAGCCAAAAACTAAAAATTAAATTAAATTAAAATCTTTAAAAAATAAAAAATAGTTGACGTCATCTAGGGATAACAGACTAGGCCATGCACTATGTTAGTGTTTTGGCAAAGGGGAGAATAAGCTCTGTTCGTTAGTATAGTAAACAGGTCTTCTTTAAAAAAAAGAACAACAGGGCCAGCCAGATAGCTCAGCAGCTTAAAGCACCTGCTTAAACAGACACAGGGGCCTGGTGTGATCCCCAGCATGCTGTGCTGGCCCTGTCCCTGGGGCACCCTGAGACTGCGATTCAGACTGGGCGTGGTAGCGTGTGCCTTTAATCCCAGCACTTCGGATGCTGAAAACAGGAGAAGCACTACTGAGACTGATCTACGTAGTGAGACACTGTAGACCCTGCACTAAGTACAAAAAAAAGGACAACAGAAAAAATTATACAGAATAAGTTATTTGATCTCTATTATGGAAGACTCTGTTACAAGAAAGATTTCTGAGTAATAAGAAATGAATAAGCCGGGGCCTGGCAGGATGACTCAGCGGTCTAAAGCGCCTGTTTAGGAAAGCTTGGATGGCTACAGGGACCACAGTTCGATCCCCGGCACCACATGCTGTGCCAGCCCTGCCCTCAAGGCAGGCTGAGCCGGCCATAAAAATAAATAAACAAACAAACAAAAGTTCTGAAACAAGAAAAGAAAAAAAAAAAAAAGAAATGAATAAGCCTAAGACTCAGTGATTCAAATGTGCAGAAGTCCTTATCTTTGAAAAGACCTTTCTGTTTGTATGGAAGAAAGTTCTGGCTAATGCAAAAAGACTTCTAGAAGTTTGCAGCTTTATGATTTCAAGGCTTTCTGAGTTTTTGGTAGGTCTGGGTCAAGGACAGTTCGATGTGTGCAAGTTCCGGTGTATCAGTGAGTGTAGGACTAGGCTAAGTACGTAGCCCACCTCCTAGGCTTCAGGCCTCCGAGGAATGACACCCACAGTGAGAACTCCTGGGAACACTGTTTAGTCCCTTTAGAACAGTGTACCTCAAGTTTAAATTTAAATCAGGGGGCCCGGCAGGATGGCTCAGTGGTCTAAAGCACCTGCTTAGGAAAGCTTGGGCGGCTGCAGGGACGGTGGTTCGATCCCCGGCACCACATGCTGCACCAGCCCTGCCCTTAGGGCAGGCTGAGCCGGCCATAAAAAGAAATAAACAAACAAACAAAAGTTCTGAAACAAGAAAAAAAATAAATAAATAAATTTAAATCAGGATTTCTTTTCTTAATATTCTTTTCTTTTTTTTTTTTTTTTAATTTCCAGATATTGAAACACTAAAACGTGAGTTTATGGTCATTGATGCTTTGTCTACACATGTGGATTGGTGGGTAGCGGAGAAGACATTGAGGGGCATTCACCCACAAACTAAGAATCCCTCCACTGTACAAGTCCAGCCCCCACTGTAGAAAGCTTGTGAATGAGGGAGTCTAGGGAAGTTCTCTTTACCTCCAGCTTCCCTTTCCTGAGTCCCTGTGTTCCTGCCTGAACCCTGAGGCCAGCTTCTAGAAGGTTCTCTGGTCCCCCACCTCACACGCTTCCCCTCTCCCCACCCACTAGCCAGGAACCCTCCCTTCTGAGAAGCAAGTCTAAGACCCAGGTGACTGGGGACTTTCTGTGTGTGGTTAGTTGCTTTGTCGTTCATTTAGCATTTTCAGAAATGTGCTGGGTTTCTCCATCCAGTGTCCCATCTCTTCTCTTCCATTCCTCAGAATATTATAAAGTCTCCATCTCAGGAACCAGGGTAGTGGTGACGTGCCTTATGGACCATTCATTGAATTCAATAAAATGGGACAAAAAATACGGAGATTTATCCGGTGAATACGATGAACAACTAATAATAGAGAACTTTTCAGAATTGGAACACAGTGGTTATTATGCCTGCTATTTCAGCGGCTCACAAAAGAACCATTATCTCTACCTAAAAGCTAGAGGTAAGAGGATTATTTCAAATGGCCATTCGCACTGATTTCCCCAGCTCTACCTGCAGTCTCCTGGCACCTCAAGGCTTTCTTCTACGCTCAGTCTTGGGACTCTCTAGGGCCCACAGCATCTGTATATTCTGGAATGCAGATTAAACACCAGTGGAGAACTTTCCCAGTAACCTCAGTCAGTGCTAGGTCTAAAATATCCCAAGAAATAGGGCTGGGTTTTTTGCACTGGGTCACTCCCAGAAACAATGGCACCCCAGTATGAATTTACCTGATACCCCATCCACAGGCACATTCTTCACAAAAATTTTCAAAAGAGTTACAACACCTCTCTTAAAAACCTCCTAAAATAGCCAGGTATGGTGGCACATACCTGTCATGCCAACACTCAAGAGGCTGAGGGAGGAGGATTGTTATGAATTCAAGGCCAGCCTGAGTTACATAGTAAATTCAAAGCCAGTCTGGACTATATAGGAAGACCCTGTCTCAAAAACCAAAAACAGTAATCAGACATGGTGGCACATGCCTATAATCCCAGCATTAAGTAGGCTGAGGCAGGAGGATCCCTGCAAGTTTGAGGCCAGCCTGGGCTACCTAGTGCATCCAGCCTAAATTACAGAGCAAAACCCATCTCAAAAAGCAAAAAAAAAAAGACCAAATTTAAAAAAGAAAAGAAAGAAAGAAAACTTCCTAAAATCAAGCATAATAAAACAGTGGTGGGACCTAACAGTTACCAAGTGCTTATAAAGTTTTAACCATGAAACCAAAATTCTTTACACTTGCCAGGGATTTTTTTCATTTAATCTTTTCAATAGTCACAAGGTAAGTGCTATTTTATTTCCATTTCATAGATGAGGAAACAGTAGCTTTGTAGATTGAAAATACACTTCACAACTCCTGTAACTATCTAGTAATGAAGGTTTCACTGAGGCTTCTTTCTTTCCTTGGCATTGCCCACACGTGGAAAGGGAGGGCTCTGGGCATGGCAGGTGGGCGTGTCCAGGGAGAAGCTCCTTCCTGTGTTGCTTCCTCTTCCCCAGTGTCCTGGGTTTTCCTCTTCCGGTTCATTTCTCCTCTGTGCCCGCTCTATGCCTTGCAGTGTGTGAGAACTGCATGGAGGTTGATCTGTCAGCTGTGGTCACGATTGTCATAGTGGACATCTGCGTCACCCTGGGCTTGCTGGTATCGGTCTACTACTGGAGCAAGAACAGGAAGGCCAAGGCCATGCCTGTGAAAAGAGGAACCGGAGCTGGGGGCAGGCCGAGGGGTAAGACCAAAAAGCAGGGACCAAGAGCTTTCCCACCAGCGGGCATCCAGCTGGGTCCAGGGCAAGGTCATTCAGCTTCTTGAGAACATTCCCTCAGATACCCAGGTCTCCAAAAAGCATCATGATGCCTTTTTTTTTTTTTGTCTTTTTGAGTCAGGGTCTCAGTATGCAGTTCAGGCTGGCCTTGAGCTCACTTTTGTAGCCCAGGCTGGTCTCGAACTCTCACCGATCCTCCTGCCTCAGCCTCCCAAGTGCTGGGATTACAGGCGTGCGCCACCACGCCCGGCCATGATGCCTTTTAATAAGACGGTGGGCCTGTCAGTGCTCTTCAGGGGTCAGAGCCTAACCCTAAGCCTTGGGAAGAGGAGCTTTGGGGTGTTTTGTTTTCTTTCCTTTCCCCTATGGAAAGAAACAACAGGATGACCAGGGCTGAGAAAAGCCACAAATTGAGGAGGGTAGCGTGAGGACAGATGGAAGAAAGAAAAAATAAATCAGATACAGTGGCCCACCCACTCCTGTAATCCCAGCACTCTGGGAAGTGGAGGCAGGAGTTCAGGTCTAGGCCCAGCTACTTAGTGACTTGGTGAGACCCTGTCTCAAAGAATGAGTGTAGGTCAGTGTGAAGACCCTGAATAAAAATTTAAAAAGAAAAGAAAGAGCTGGTACATGGATAAGGGAGACATAGAAGGGAAGACAAAGGGGCCTGCTGTCCTTGAGCTCTGGTCACCGTGGCAGTCAGCCCCACAAGATTCAGGAGTAATGTTCCTTTGTGGGAGGGAAAAATTATTTTTACCTTCCTTCCTCTACAGGACAAAACAAGGAGAGGCCGCCTCCTGTTCCCAACCCAGACTATGAGGTAATGAGTGGGTAATGGGTGGGAAGCTGGGGCCAGGGTACCCTCCTAGGGGGAAGGGAACTGATAGTGCTGTGCCCATATCTCCAGATGCTTCTGAGCTCCCCACTCAGGGCTCCCAGGACAACCCACCCCGGGCCCTGCTCGGCCTCTTTGAAGGCAGAGATCATTGCAAAGACTGCTTGGTTTGCATGAGCACAGAGAGGAAAAGCTGGAGGAAACGCGTTCTTCCTTCCCTTGCTTACACACTGGCTGGAACACGGCCATGGAAAATGCCTCCTATGTAAACTTTAATGCCACACGCTCAGGGCTGGCAGTCCCCCAGCAGGCCCCATGAGAATACTTCATTGGCAGATAGCTCAAGCTTCCCTTCATCCCACCCCCGTGGCACGATCCTCCACAGGGTGCCTCTCAGCTTGTAATTAGAGACCTGAAGCCTGGCGTGGGGCAGGACCACTAGCGTGGTTCTCCCTCGTTAGTGGATGTGCCCTGCCACGTGCTCAATATGTTGACTATGATACCTGGTAAACTCAACAGCTCTTCACGGAGCGCCAGCAAAGCGCACGGTGTTTACTTTCCCATCAGTGACTTCATTTAACTCTGACTAGAGCTCTCAGAGGCAAGTCTTCAGATTGAGTCCCCTTTCTGAGCTACAAAAGCTACTCACAGAAGGTGACAGGCCTGAGTCTCCTGGTCCTCCCATGCAATCCTAGCTCCTGCTCCTGCTCCTGACTCCAAGCTCAGAGTTTTTTCCACTGCAACTAGCTCTCCAGTACCTTTTCTCCACAGGCCCTCTTTCCTCTCCCCTGCTAATCATCCTCCCTGTCCTGCCTGCAGCCAATCCGGAAAGGTCAACGGGACCTGTATTCTGGCCTGAATCAGAGAGGAGTCTGACAGCGGCTGTGTCAGAGGACAAGCCCCAGCCTGGCCCCGGATGGCTATTCTTTGTTCCCTGGACAAGGCTTGGACCCCACAAAGGAATCATTCTTCGGCCTCATGGTGGACTCACACCCTCTAGCCTTGTCCCCCGCTCACCCCTTCCCATCTTTCAGCTGCTGTTGTCCTTTGAAACAGCACAGCCAGTCAGGCCCTCATGCCTGGCCCGCCCTCCCGTCAGCGTATTTATTTCTGTTATTCACTGCCCGATGACTTTCTTCCCACTATGTGGATGCTATTTCCGCCTTCAGTTCCTTCCTTTTCTTTCCTCCACGTAAGTTGCCCCTTATCCCAACGACCCCATAGGACTTGCTATTTTTCCGGTCCTCTCTTTTGCAGCTTTCTGTGGGGCCAGGGAGGGTCAGAGTCAGCAGAGGCCCTGCCCATTCACAGCTGAGCCCCTCCCTGTTCACTGTAGGCCCTTGGATGGTCATTTGCATCCCAGGGAAAGCACCAGACTCTCCTCCACTACCACAGAGAAGCAATAAAATGTGCTTGGCTGAAAGAGCTGCTTTCTCTTTCCTGGGAGGCTCTCAGAAGCTGCTTGTTTCCTAAGAACTCAGATTCTGTCCATCTTTAAATAAAATCAGTGCTTGCAGTATGATCCCAAGTGCAAGTACAGCCTGTTTTCCCAGCTGGTGGGGGCGTTACCTGAAGCTCTCCTTGGAAAGGAAATAGGTAAGAGAGAGAGGAAATGTAGCTAACTGTCCTTGTAGGAAAACATGGAAGATATCAGGCAGGAGTGACTAATAGATGGAGCTGTTGGCTCATAAAATGGGTGAGACAGAAGCAGAGCCCATAAAAAAGTTAACAAAAGAAGGGGGTGACCAAAAGGAGGTGTGAGGGAGCCCTTGGCAATGGGACACAGGTTTTCATCAGGTGCCAGGAGGAGCCTCTGAGCAGGGCTAGAGGCGTTGGAGAAAGGGGTCTCCCAAGCAGGCCACCAGTCCCGCCCTTCCCCCACAGGAGGCAAGCTGCTGCAGCACGGGGGCTGCGGTGAGGCCGCCGCGCAGGATGTGGGCTGTGCAGAGAGAGTGCGCAGCGGCAGCCGGCAGCCGGGTGCCCAAAGGCCAGGGTGCAGAGACCTCGCTCTCTGCCTCCCACAGCACACCCTTGGCTTGCAAGAGGAAGGCGGAACCCGAAGAAGGCCGCCTCAGCCCAGCTGCGGCCAGCAGGTTGCTTCTGTCCCTCTCTGCACCCAGAAACCTCCTGTTGACCACAAAGCTATTTAAGTGCATGACCAGAGGGAACAAGGCCTCTCGGGTAGTATCCCTTCACATACTGTATGCCTTCAGACTTGGTCTTGTGGCCTCAGCTTGCTACCTGTCAACCCTGTTGAAATGTCACTTCTAGGCACTGACTCTTTTGCTCAGAAGGAGTCTCAGGGATATTTTTCATCACTAGCTGCTGGGTGGCAGTTTTATCCTACATGTATTTGCTTATGCTTAGACAGGAGCAGATATGGCTCAGTGTGATAAAAATAAGAACCGCTAATGTTTATTGAGCATTTACTATGCTCTGGAAACAGTGCTTAGCCCATTACATGCATCAACTCATTTCATCCTTACAATGACTCCCCAAGATCAGTGCTGTCACCCTCATTTTGCACATGAAGATAGTGAGGCTGGGAGTAAATCCTTTGCAAAGACACAGTGCGGGGCCAGGCTGGAATCAGCTGCCGAAGGTTGTCCAACATATTCATTCAACATCTACCCAGTATTGATTGTGGCCATACAGAATGCTTTCCATTCCATCTAATGTCCTTGTAAAGATGGATGGAGAGGTGGAAGTAAAGTTGAAATCCTGGGGCTGGGGTGATAGCTCAGGGGCACAAGTGCCTGCTTCGCAAGTGCAAGGTCCTGAGTTCAATCCTTGGCTCTGAAAAAAAAAAAAAAAAAATCCTAGTAGTTTTCCTACTTTGAGCAGAGGCAGAATAATGTGGAATAAAGGCAGATGCTGAATTAAGGAAGACAAGCAGCGTGTTGGGGCTGTAGATTGCAGATGGGGTGCAGAGGATAGGAGGGATCCACTCTACAGAAGGACCACAGGTTTGCACCGGGATGCATGGTGGAGGTGGGGCATGGTGGAACAGAGAAATGTAGAATGAAGGAAAAGGTTAAAGGGATGGAAGAAAAGATCGATTTCTGCCACTGGCCAAGGTGAAGTAACAAGAACTGCATCTATCCTCCTGCTTGAAAAAAGATAGGTTAAAACAAGTTTTAAAACATTTGATTCTGGGCAACAAGAGGAAATGTCTGCTAAGGATAGGATATAAGCCCTAAATTGTCCAACTTACAACCTAGTGACAGTTGTAGGCTGTGGAAAGGAGAAGGAATGGAGAGCTAAGCTGAGCCCCAGGATCACCCTGAGGTCAACAGACAAAGGCAGAGACCAAGGCCTCTACAGTTTGTGGAGAACGCTCAAGAGAGCAGTGAGATGCCTAGGGAGAACTCCAGAGATCTGAAGAGGGTCCCTCCCAGGTCCTCAGCTCACCTCGGCAAACGCCTGGGTCAGTCCAGCAGACACATCTCTTCCTTTTGCACTAGAAATTTTTACTTTAACATTAAAGAAAGCACAAGGAGTGTGTTTGTGTGCAAAAGAGGCAAAATGGGACTTAGACCCATTCTCATGGTCCATTTAACTGGTTTTGCATATGTTTACCTGAGCATCTCAGAGGCTCCAAGGCCACACCACTCCAGGCCAGCAGGTTATATATATAATTTTATCCATTTATTTATTTTAATGTACATTTTATTTTAAAGAGTAAAAATAGCAGAAGCAAAGATAGAAAAGTAGTAACAAGCAAGAGTACATATAGTACAGAATTTCAAAACGAACACTTTTTTTTTTTTTTTGACTTTTTGAGACAGGGTCTCACTGTGTAGTTCAGGCTGGCCTTGAGCTCACTTTTGTGGCCCACGCTAGTCTCGAACTCACACTGATCCTCCTGCCTCAGCCTCCCAAGTAAGAACAAAAATTTAACAATGGTTGTATTACATATTTTCATCATCAAATCTGTTTAGATTAATAGATACAGGTATGTTAAGATTGGTCAAATAATTAAACATTAACACTTTCAATAAACCTTAATTTTTTTTTAATTCTTCTAAATGCATTTTGTATTTAAGTCACTCTTTCCAAAAAAAAAGAAAAAAAGGAGGGGCTGGGGAGATAGCTCCATGGCACAAGTGCCTGCCTGGCAAGTGCAAGAAGTACAAGGTTGTGAATTCAAAGCCCTGTCCCACAAAAAGAAAGAGAGAGAGAAAGAGACAGAGAGAGAGAAGAAAAAAGAAAGAAAGGAAAATTACAGGATTTGAGGATCCAGAAAATGCAAGGTCCTGAGTTTGATTCCTGGCACCTCCCAAAATTTATTTATTTATTTATTTGTTTATTTATTTATTTATTTATTTATTTTTCTTCTTTTGAGTCCTTACATTAGGGATACGATATTTGCCTATGTAGGTCTGATTTATTTCACTTATGAATATATGTTCAAGATATATTCATTTATATATGAAGTCTTCTAGTTTATCATTCTTTGTAGCTGAGTAATATTCCATTTTATGAAAATAACACATCTTTTTCAACCATTCTTCAGATGATGGGCCTTTCAGTTATTTCCAAGATTCATCATGTTCTTATTTGGATAGCAATAAACCAAATGTTGTGAGCAGTCTTGTTGCTCCCATCTCCCAAATGAACGGAAACGTGACATCTGACAACTGGTTTACCAGTTTCCAACTGATGTTACATTTGTTAACGGAAGACAAGTTGATAGGCACAGGAACTGAACACATGAACAAAGCAGAAATTCCAAATGAAATGTTGCACTTTCAAAACAGAGAACTGTACAGTGCAATTTTTGGATTTTAAAAAGGTATCACATTGGCCTCTTATATGGCAAAGAAAAACAAACCAGTACTGCTGATGTCAACAGTTCACTATGATGGAAATACTGATAGGGAAACCTTGACAAAACGGAAGCTTGAGGTGGAAACTTTCAACAACAAACTCAAAGGTGGAGTGGATGTCTTTGATGAGTTATGCAGCAACTCTGATGTCTCTTGAAACGCAAACCATTGGCCAATGGTTGTTTTACTGAATCCTAAATATGTGTGGCGTAAATAGTTTAAAAGTTTACAAAGAGAACAACGAGTGAAAAGATATCACAGATAAATTTTCCTAGAGGACTGGGATTGGAGTTCATAGAAATCACTTATAGCAGGGCCCGGCAGGATGGCTTGGTGGTCTAAAGCGCCTGCTTGAGAAAGCTTGGGTGGCTTCAGGGACCGCAGTTTGATCCCCGGCATCACATGCTGCGCCAGCCCTGCCGTTGGGGCGGGCTGAGCCGGCTATAAAAATGAGTGAATAAACAAACAAAGGTTCTGAAACAAGAAAAAAAAAAATCACTTATAGCAAAGGAGAAGTGAAATATTTCTGCCCAAGGAACTATGGGGAAAAAATTACACACGCTGCTGAGCTGACAACTAAACAGGCAGGCACAGCATCATAGAGACCTACAACCACAGGGGGAAAAAAAAAAAAAAAAAGACATCAACTGTGGCCTACAAGGAAAACAAAACATACACGCTATCAGTGTGATACATGCTATCAGCGGGCAGCATGCAGTTCACATGTGAAAAGACTGCCTAGGGGTGATGGTTAAAGCAAAGCCTCATTTTATTGTAGAGTTCTATTGCTATTTTCCTGATAGTTCACCTAGAAAATTATTTCTGATGGTATATTTAAGGTTTTGTAAGCAATTTTTTTTTATTGCATTCGGGGCCCTAGACGGTGCACTCAGGGAACCAGGGCTGATATGGCACACCCAGCGTGTGGGGCCCAGGATTGAACTCAGGTCCTTGTACAGCAAGTACATAGCTGATGGGAAAATGTTGATGTCTATCCTAAGTGCACGATACATATTAAAAATTTAGTAATTTATTTTATTGATATCTTATGTTCCTGTTCACTACACATTGTGTAATATAATAATACTTCCTGACAAAACAGGAAGACTGGGGCTGGAAAGATAGCTCAGTAGACTAAAACGCCTGCTTAGATGAGCTTAGGCAAGCTTAGGGATCAAGGTTTGATCATCCCACCACATGCTGCACCAGCTCCACCCCTAGGGCAGGCTGAGCCAGGTGTGGTGGCATACAACTGCAATTCCAGCACTGAGGAGGCTGAAAGCAGGAGAATCACCATGAATCTGAGCTGTGTAGTGAGACCAAATACACACACACACACACACACACACACACACAGATGACCACTGAGTTGTCAAGCATATCCTACAAAAGGCCAAAAAAGCAAAAGACATAGACTATCAGTGTAAGCAATATGTGTGTATGAAATATGCTGTTGTCAGTCCACAGAGATAGCTCAGCAGTCTAAGCACCTGCCTGCAAGCACAAGAGACCTAAGCTGGGCACCAAAACTGGGCGTGATGGTGCATGACTGTAAACCCAGTGCTGGGGAGGCTGAGACAGGAGGATCACTACAAGTCTCAGCTATAGAATGAGATCCTGTACCAAATAAATAAAACATTAAAAAATATGCTGTTGTTGTGTGCAGACTGTCTTGGGTGTGATCATTGAAGTAAAGATTATTTTTTGTAGAGTGCTATTGCTATTTCATTTTACATCATACAGGAATTTATTTCTGATGTTCCTTTTTAACCTTTGTACACCAAAAACCAGTTGATGCTGAAAATGTTGATTCTTTTTTTATAAACAATAAGTATTTAAAACTCAATATTTTGTTTTTGTGGGATTTTCCTGTTAAGCATTCATTATTTAATATAATAAAATTCATACAATTAAAATTAATAATTCATCAATAGAAATATATATATATATATATATATATATATATATATCTTGGGACCAGTGAGATAGCTTAGTGGTCTAAAGCACCTGCTTAGACAAGTTTAGGCAAGCTCAGGGATCATGGTTTGATTGGTTTGAGCCCTGGCACCACATGTCATACCAGCCTTGCCCCCAGAACAGGCTCAGCTGGCCGCAGAAAAAAAGAAATAAAATATATGCCTTGATGACAAAATTAGTCTTATGCTGCATTAGTAGTGAGTATACATATTTAAGACTATACAAAGATAAAGAAAATTTCCCTGAAAGAATTGGAAGAATATTGGGTCTTACATGGGGCCAACATCATTACTATGCTCTCATAATTCAAAGGACACTGAGAAGAACTGTGTGTTCATACGACAAAAGGGGACAAGTGATGTCTTTGGAGTCTCTGTATGTGCACTAATCCCATTAATAAGGTCCCCACCCTCATGGCATAATCATCTCTGAAAGGCCCCCCTTTCTAATCCTATCACACTGCGGGTAAGGATTTCAACATTTGATTTTGGAGGAAACTCAAATATTCAGACTGCAATGGTTCTGAACAATTTCTGTGCTGATGAATGTAACAACTGAGATTGTCACGTTCCTTGGAAAGCTCCTTGAAGACAAAATACATAACTTGAGTAGCCCTTTACCTATTAAGTAGGTTGAATCTGTAGTTTAAAATATTCCTACAAAGAAAACTTCAAATTAAAATGACTTCACTATAGAAATCTACCAAATGTGAAAGGAAAAAATAATATCAATTCGATGCTAAGTAATTCCTCCAGCAAACTGAAGAAGCAATATTTGCAAATTGTTCTATAGAGATAAATTGCCCTTGTGTTAATTTATCCTAATTAATTTTATGAGTCACCCTGGGTAACCTACAATATGCAGATATATTCATTCTGTCATAATATCAGGATGTATGCCTACTATGAATAAGATGTCCTGAAGTTCCTTAAATTACTTGCATATTTAGAAAACAAAAATGTTTCCTAGCTGTAGGATCTGGGAAGAGACAAAGGACAAAAGAGAATCAGTGGCCTTTGTTCTTCCTCTAAACCAAAGACTGAATACTGCTTCAAAATCATTTGTGGGGAGTTGGGGAGATACCTCCATGAGACAAGTACCTGCCTGGCAAGTGTAAGGTTCTGAGTTCGAACCCTGGTCCCACAGGGGAAAAAAAATCATTTGAGGACTCCCAAAGTAGAGCCCAAGGATCTACATCTTTATTTAATAAATCTCCTAGGCTCTCAAAGTTTGAGAACCACCATTAATCTCCCGCCTAGAGAAGACACCTACTGAGAATTTCCCAAACCTCCTCACAGTCTCAACACAAGTTTTCCAAGCAGGCAGAGAGCGATGAAGTGTTTTATTTGGTGAAGATTTTGTGTCCCCCGTTTATCATGCAGAAAGAGGGGACAAGCATAAACAGGTCCTGGGGAAAGAAGATATAATAGTACCTTCCACAGAGGGAAAAGGAAGCATTTTGTATCTACTGACAGCTATTCAATGGGGACACAAAGTCAAAGCCAGCCCTCTAGCACCGAGACTTTGTAGCACATACCCTCTGAGTTTTGATAAGAAACAAGTCTCTAAAAAAAAAATAAAATAAATTAAAAAAAAAAGAAACAAGTCTCTGAGCCCCTTGATGTCTCCACCACCCCCACTCATGACATCATGGAAACTTCTCTGTGGGAGGCTCCAAAACACAGCATGCCCTAGGAAGGCTTGTGATAGGAGTCAACAAGTAGTAGAGGGAGTGTGGAGGGGAGATGTCACCCGGGAAACCCACTGGGCTAGATACACCAGTGGGTCAGGACATGACGGGACACAGCCCATCACAGTGTCTGTGTGGGGCGCAAGGGAGGGGATGAAGGAAGGACTCAGGCGGGCAAGGTCCCAGCCACCTCAGGGCAGCTCCTATGCACTGCCCACAAGCCTTGAGAGGCGCAGGAACCAGATGAATGGAAGAGAACATCTTTATTGACCAAGCAAGGAGGGTTGGCACAGTTCAGGATGTGCTTCTAGGAGCCACAGGCCTTGAGGTCATTTGCTCCTATGCCACTTTTCGCCAAGACGGCTGTACTGAGCATCCTCATGATCCCGGAGTGGCTAAAATGAGAAGGGAGGCAAAGAGTCAGGACAGAACTGTCCCCCGCAAAAGTTCCAGCAGATCCTGGAGACAAAAGCTCACACCTGCCCACTCCAGCAATGAGCTCCTTACTAACATTTCACACAACACCTAGCTCAGCCTCTGTCCCCATGCATCCACCTCCCATTCCTGCCTCTTCCCTGCATGCTCACCTGATAAAGCTGGTCATTCTGCAATAGAGCCTGAGTGTCAGCAGCTGAAAAGGCCAGGAAAGAGAGACATGAGGGAGCAGGAAAAAGGGACAATGAGACACATGGCCATCGCAGCAGCCTGTCCCCTTCCACACCCTCAGAATTCTGCATGCACAATGTGGGTACATGAGTGTTTTCTTGATATATATATTTCACTATACAGTTCAGACTCATAGCGATCCTCCTGTCTCAGCCTCTCCAGTGTTGAAATTACAGGCATGCACCACCACACTGGGTTCCAGCGCCAACATCCAGGGTTCCAGGACTTTGCACTTGCCAAGCTGGCACTTATACCACTTTGCTACATCTCTGGCCCCACTTTCAGTACACTGTGGTAGGAGTGCATAGACATTGCAAGAGTGACCCCCAGATGAGACCATTCAGCTGGTGCAGAAGCTCAACAGTATGCACATGTGTACATGCACATGTGCACACAGGAACACACACACACGCACATGTTCTGTTCTTCCACTAACCCCCAGAGAGCCTTCCAGTCTCGTGTCCTGCGAAGCAGTAGACCCCCAAAGCAAGGAGCAGAGTGGCGAGGATGTCAGTGACAACGATGCCAGCAAGGGTGGTGGAGTCCAGTTCTACACAGTTCTGGCACACTGTGGAAAAACACAGAGAGGAGAGGGCTACTGGGGAGTGGCCCTGCCTGCCAGGACTGCCCTAGGATCATGCAGGACGAGAACTCAAACTTCAGTAAGATGCAGAGAGAAAGGCTGCTGGTGGCCTCGCCACTCCCATCTCCTTATGCTCATCCACAGGAATCCCTGCGGTGAAATCAAGAAATCCTTTCAACTGGGGAGACCTCACACTTGCCCCCAGCCAAGCTTGCAGGAACAAGGCCTGTACTGCTCAGCCTAGCGTGGGTCAGCACTCACTTCCACTAGATCTGGCTAATCCCATCACAAGAGTAGCCTCAGTTTGTTTAGAGAATAGTTGAGTTCACTGCGTCCCCTTCCAGCAAAAAAGTTCTCGCATCCAGAGGCCCCAGCAGAGGGTCCAGGAGGCACGTACTTCGATAATATACTTGCACTATAGACTTTTCCTTGGCCTTGTCATCTGTCCCCTGGCACATATATGATCCTCGTGGATCCAGGAGGCGCTTTCCCAAGTCCAGACGGGTATAGTTTGCTCTTTCTATCCCCACTGTTCCATCTATCCAAGTGACACTGGTATTGCAGCTCACGAACACCTTGTCCTCTATTTCCTCCACAGGTATCTGGAAGGGCTTCACTAAAAGAAAAAGAAAAATACCACAGTCAGAGACAGCTGATGATCTGCACTACCCTCCTTGTTCCACTGCAGACTTGCACGATAGTCTAGAGTGGGTTATGGTTTCTAGTGAGGACAGGAGTAGCTAAAGAAACCTTCCAGAAATTCCCTATGAACCATAGAGGCCAGGAAGGACATAAAGCTGCAGTCAAAGCAGAAGACAGGGGCTGGTGAGATGGTTCAGCAGTCTAATGCACCTGCTTAGAAAAGCTTAGGCAACCACAGGTACTGCGGTTTAATCCCCAGCACCACATGCTGCACCAGCTCCTCCTCAGGGCAGGCTGAGCCAGCCAGAAAAAGAAATTTTAAAAAGCAGAAAACAGGTCCTAAGGGACTTGGGGTAAAAGAGAAAACATTGAAGCTGGGTTGAACCTAGAACTTTTCTGAAAATGAGTTTAGATCACTGATTAGAAGTAGAAGGGGAGGGCCGGCAGGATGGCTCAGTGGTCTAAAGTGCCTGCTTAGGAAAGCTTAGGCGGCTGCAGGGACCAAGGTTCTATCCCCGGCACCACATGCTGCACCAGCCCTGCCCTCAGGGCAGGCTGAGCCAACCATAAAAATAAATAAACAAACAAACAAAAGTTCTGAAATAAGAATAAAAATAAAAATAAAGAAGTAGAAGGGGAAGCTAGGCATGGCGGCACATGTCTGTAATCCCAGCACTCGAGGAGTTGAGGCAGGAAGACCACAGTGAGTTCCAGGCTACATACTTAGTTGAAGGCCAGCCCAACTACATGGTATGGCCCATCTCAAAAAAAGCAAAAAATAAAAACTAGAAGTGGACCAGGAGTGAGACTGCTGAAGCCTCCCAGAAGACAGGGAAAGGCAGACTCTCCCTAGGTTGGAGATGTCTGCATTTTTCTACTAGAAAGCGTCTAATTCTGCTTCCTACCATATGACAACACTCTCGCTTCAACTTCTGGGCCTCTCCTCTTCTCCCCAACTTCTAACATGGCGATGGAACACTCAGTACTAAAGGGTCAACACTGACTGGGGCAGGAAGGCACTGGCCTGAACTCCCAACCCACAGGTCCAGATTTACAAAGGCAAATCTCATGCAAAGATTTTTCAGTTGCTCTACACTTGGCTAAGGAGAGAAAGACAGGAAAAAATAAATAAATAAATAAATAAATAAATAAATAAATAAATAAAAAGCATTTATCAAGTCTGTTCTTATAGTTCCACATACAAGTCAAGTCTTATGGGAAGTGTAATGGCCAGAGGTGAGAAGAATGCTTTTTCTAGATCCACTGGATCGGGGCTGGGGATTTGGCTCAGCGGTAGAATGCCTGCCTAACAAGCTGGAAGCCCTGGGTTCGGTCCTTGGCACCAAAAAAAGAATAAAACCTGTAGATCCACTGGATCGGGGCCCAGCAGGATGGCTCAGTGGTCTAAAGCACCTGCTTAGGAAAGCTTGGGCGGCTGCAGGGACCGCGGTTCGATCCCCGGCACCACATGCTGCGCCAGCCCTGCCCTGAGGGCAGGCTGAGCTGGCCATAAAAAAATAAATAAACAAACAAAAGTTCTGAAACAAGAATAAAATAAAATAAAATAGATCCACTGGATCATTCTCACAGCCCGAGAGCATCTCCACAGCCCCCAGAGGCACTGGAATCCGCACTGCTCCTCCCAAGAAACAGCGGAATCTACACTCACTCTGAGCACCATAGGCAGCACCAATTTGGACACAAGAGCGTCTCCTAGAAAACTGCAAAATAGCTGCTTGTTTGCCTCTGGGTCAGGACAGGAGTCTATGCACACACTCAGGGAGACTCATATCGACAGTTTCCCCTTTTACAGTCGTTCTTGAAATTGTTTCCAGTGAAAATCTTGTGGGTCCCAGTGCAAGTACTAGGTTAATCAGTTGACCTAGTTTGCCTGAGACTGAGGAGGTTCTGGAAAATCCTAGAGATTTGGGATGGATTTTTTTTTGAGGGGGGAGGGAATAAAACAAAGCACAGAGCTATGAGCCAGTTCAGTTTTTGATTTTGTTTTGTTTTGTTTTAAGATTTATTTTATTCGATGCAGGGTCTCACTACACAGCTCAGACTCATAGTGATCCTCGTGTTGCAGCCTCCCCAGCAATGCCATAACACTCCTGGTTTTGGAGGTTGACTCAGCATGGTGCTGGCACAGCATGCGCTACTGGGGATCAAACCTGGATCCTTGTGCTTGCCAGGCAGGCACTTGGACAGGGTCTCACTATGTTGCTTAGATAGGTCTCAAACTGTTCTACTTCAGTCTGCTAAGTAATTGCAATTCTCAGTTTTAAAACCAGGAAAACTACTAGGGAAAAAAAAAAAAAAAAAAAAAAACAGGCAAACTTTGATGAGTTGGCAGTCTGCTGAGTAGCATCACTTCCTACACTACCCCCAAATCTAGCTTGTGTCATAAAGCGTTCCCTGAAGTGGTCACATAATGGTGGCCAAATGCGCAGAAGTCCAGGTCCCAGAAGCCATCTGCTGTAGAAGCAGTAGTGAGTACAGCTCTACTTCCCCTGCTAGCCCTAGGCTCATCCATACACATACTGCACCAGTGCCACAGACACTGCGCCAAAGGCCATCTGAAAGACATTCAAAGCCAACACATGCCCTGGCCAGAGTAGGTGAAAGGCAAGCACCCGTTTCCTCCATCACGGTCCTGCCTGAAGTGGTTAGTGGACTGAAGCTAGCTTTGTGCATCATCTTCCTTTGGACCTCACTCCTGATCCTCATGTCCCTTCAGGGTCCTTCTCTCCACCTGGAGGAGGCTTCCTTACCTTGAGGGAGAAGGGCAGTCAGGAACAGACCAGTCAGAAACTTCCTATGTTGCATCTTTCGGCAGAGTTCCTGCAGTAGACAGAGCTAGATCACGGAACTGCCGCGGGGCGAAGGACTCCCCTCGTCCAACTGACTCATGGGTATGCGGAAAAAGTGAAGAGTGGTGGAGGAATTAGAAGATGTCTGCCTCTCTGCCTTTCATGATGAAAGGCCTGCAGGGAGGAGCAGCAAGAGGCAGGGTGGAAGGAAGCAGGTGCAAATTGCTCTTTCTCTGAGCAGAGAGGCTGGGGTGGGGCTGCAGACAGTGAATACGGACAAAATTACCTAGACTTTTAAACTTCTTTTAAAAAGAAATTTTAGGACAGTCTTCCCTGGATCACTAACAAAAAAATGAGAACTTCAGAGTCTCAGTTGGCAACATGAGTCCATTTATCTCTCACCTAAAAACTGCTCCTTCTCACAACAAACAAACCCAAAAAACCTGCTACCTCTCAAAGTCCCCAAGAGAAGCTATGAGCCCTAAGACACAAGCATGCAGCCTCACACCAGGGGAAGCAGCTTCTAGCCAGACGGAAGCTGGGCTTCCAAGCCACACACATCAGAAATGAGAATGCTGGCTCCTAGGCTTGGTACCCACAGGGTCAGTCAGATTTTTTCTGAGTCTGATTCTTGCAGTATCATTAAAAGGGTTTCTTAAAGTGTAGAGGCTGCCTGCCACACTGATAGGATAATATGAAGTAGCTTTTAATAGCAATATAATTGACTCAAGGTAAATTTGAACCTCCCCCAAAGACTATGGACCTCCCACGCCACACCATGGCCAAGGGAATCTGCAGCCCTGCATTGCCCCCGCAGAGGAGAGGTGTCCTGTACCTGAGGACAGCCACGTCAGTGTTGCTTACTGTTTTATCTAGTGTCCAGCATATGAGAATTCTGTGGCTTATTGATTTGTTGACTGGCTTGAGACAGGAGCCTGAGATCCTAGAAACTCAGGGTAGGCCCTGCCTACCCTCCCCCACTCCCTTCTTCCCTAGCTCTAAATGAAGAGAAATGTGCTGACTGCTTAGTTAGAATTATCTCCCTACTCCCTTCCAGAGAAACACCACTCTGCTGATCTCAAAAGAACAGTGAAAAACTCCTTTAGCGAATGCTGGGACAGGGATGCCTTTCCATAGGCAGCCCTAACCCCTAAATTCATTAATTCTAGCATCAAGTAACAGCTAACTGTGATCATAGCAACAATTGGGGGTGTTGTTGGGATGGGAACACTTATCTTCTTCCTTCAGAAAAGGGCTTGGGCTCCCCCCCACCCCAACCCAGCATTTGAAGTGGTTCTCAAGTCAAGCCTAGTCTGTGCGTGGGAATCCAGCCCTCCCTCCCGCACCCCGCACCCTTCAACGGAAAAGCAAAAGACATCCACACCTGCAACCTTGCTGAGGTCTCTGCAGGCCACACTGAAAGCTGAGTTGCAGGCGGTGGATTCTTGTTTCTCTCTGGGGCCCAGCCTGAAGGGTGCTGGGCGGAGCCAGGCTAGGTGCTGCACAGGATGCTGGCCAGGAGGGGCTGCTCGGCAGTTCTGTTTGGGAAGGACGGAGACTGACATGGAGCAGGGGAAGGGCCTGGCTGGCCTCATCCTGGTGGCCATTCTTCTCCAAGGTAAGAATCTGCTATGCGATCTGACAGCCTGAGGGAGTATGCGAAGAGGTTTTCTCCTAGAAGATGGGGATATTGGAATCCTAACCTTGAAGTGACCTCAGCTACCACCTTAGAACGCAAACAAGAGGCAAAGATTAAGCCTGTTACTGTTCTCTACTAGAGAAAATCAGAATTCAAGGAAGAGATAAGGTCCTTCTCTCTGAGAAAGCAAAACAGAAACCTTAGCGAGATAGTGAAAGACCTTGCTGCTGCCATTTTAGGCTTAAACATAGCCTCAAGTGGCAAAGGCAAGGAAACTGAGAGGAAAAGGTATGGGTTCTCTGCTCTAGAGCTAGATTTAACAGTAGTATTTACTCACTTACTTGGTCAGTTGGTCAACTGATCAAAAGTATTGATGAGATCCCAATACCCAGAAGAGTAAAAAGATGAATAGCATGGGTTTTTTTGCTCTGAAAGTTCATAGTCTAAATGAAGAGTCAGGTTTCAGTATGGCCACACTGAGCACAAAGTTCAGCATGAGGTGCTTGTACAAACGTCCAGTTCCAAATATCCAACAGGAAGTGAATGAGCTAAGATTGACACCAGTGCTTCTCTGGAAGCATTGGGGAAAGCAAACACCATAAATGTTCTTGAAATAACACAAGTGCTATGTGATATGTGAAGACGATAAGACTGAGCGTAGAACTACAAGACATCACATTTTAAGGGGTAATTAGAGAAAAAAAAAATCTCAGAGATCAAAGCATGGTCAAAGAGCTATAATAATCACCTGAGTGATTGTGGAAACCAAGGAAGCAAAAAATTTCCAGGAGAAAATTACCAAGCAACTCAAAGTTATAGAGGGCCCACTAATATAAAAATATATTTAAAATTTGTTTGTGAGATTTGGTAAAATAAATGTTACAGGTGATTTAGAAGAGTTGTGGTGGGCTAGTTTGAGTGAAAGTCAAATAGACAAGTAGAGATAAAGGGCAGATGGCAAAAAGCAGCAAATTTGGACTATTCTGGAAAGGAAGTTGGAGCCATAGATAGAGGAGAATCTAAGAAAATTTTTGCCAGGTGTGATAGTGTATGCCTGTAATCCCAGCACTTGAGAGGCTGAGGCAAGAGGGTTGTTCAAGACCAGCCTCGAAAGGCTACAAAGTGAACTCAAGGCCAGCCTCAGCTGCAGAGCGAGACCCTGGCTCAAATAGATGAAAGAAATTGTTTGGAGGATAAGAGAAACTGGAACACATTTCTGTCTAAAGGAGAAGACAATGAAAGCAAGGTCTGGTACTGATGTTGAAACGACAGAGCTGCAGGGCTTTAGGGCAAGAAGGGAGGGCAGTGTAATCTCTGAGGCACTGGAAAGAAAGTGCAGCCAGCTCCAGCCGCAGGTAGGCTTGTAAACAAAAAAGAGGCTGAAGGAGGTAGGACCATAGCAACACCTGAGTGCTCAGAGAGTGGGTGGCAGACCATGCCACCTGCTGCGACAGAGCTAGGGAAGGCTGAGTGGGAGACTGCGAGGAGACAGCAGAGTGTAGAAGTATTTCTGAAGGAAAAAGGAAAAGGAGCCAGCTGAAGAAAGTAGGCAGGAGCCCTGTGCTGAAAGTATAGTGAGGCCCTGGATGCGGCGGAAAGAGCGCTAGGCTGCGAAGTAGCAAGCACTGGCTCTGGGTCCAGCTCGGCCACCAGCGAGTTGCATGCACTCGTACAGCGCCTTCGCTCTCTGGCTCAGTTTCTACCCTATTCAGTCCAGAAATTTGGCTTCACAGTTGCTCAAGTTCTAGAAGGAAACAACCCAGACATGTAGAATTTTTAAATGTCAGCAACCAATGCCCCGTCCTTTCCTGTGGCATCAGAGGTCCCTTTGTGCTTGTCCTCCTGAACTGATCAGGTAGTTGGAGAGAAGAGACAGTAAGCAGTCTGTATGACCGCTAGCTTTTCCTCTCTTGTTCATGACTTTACTCATTGATGGTTTAATTCAACAAATATAGAACTCCTGTTCTGTCCTAGGCACTGGGCATCAACAGCATTCATAAACAGCGCAGCCCTGCACCAAGCTCTCGGCCAGCTGACGCCTTTCAGTGTTCCTCTCCTGCTTCTCCCCGTCAACACTCTACCTCTAGCCATGCTATGTTGATATAGGGGAAAGGAAATTCCCAACCGGAAAGGCACCTGGATGAGTCTGTGTTCCCTAAAGCTGAAGAATTAATTTTAGGAACAAATGGAGGTTAAAAGTAGAATATTTATTAGGAAAGAAAGCTTCTGTCTGAGAGGGACACAAGGGGGGCCCTGAGCAGGCTGTCCCTGGAAGCTGACTCTTCCAGGCACTTTTATACAGTATAAGCATGCAGTGAGGCGGGTCTAAGGTGGAGAACATGGGCTTAGGTGGGCATGAGGAGACAAAGCTACAGTCAGTCCATAAGATTATGCTCAGGTAAAACTGATTAAGTCCAGGACCAAATGGGGAAGCGAGTCATGTAGCAAGCAGGCACAAATATAGAGCAGGAGTTTATCCAGTAGCAGCCGGTAGCAGTTGGCTTCAGGACTCTGTCCTGGCTTCCTCAAGGTGATGATCAATCCCAGATGCTAATCGTTAGAAAGCTCAGCTTTGTTTGATCTTTGGCCTCTAGGTCTGGCCCACAGCAGAAGTATCTGTCTCTCTTACAGTTGTGGCATATCTTATCTTATCTTCTGTGCTGTCCCCTTGAGGGCATGGCCCTGGCCTGTCTGACTGCCCATAATATGTCTATCTAACTTGGCTGCCTGAAACTTTCTCTTGGTGTGGCGCCACACATCTATGATCCCAGCACTTGAGTGTTTGAGGCAGGACGATCAAAGGGAGCTCAAGGCCAGCCTGAACTCAAGACCCTGTCTCAAAAAAATAAACAAAATGAAACCAAGTACAGTTGCCTCTAGGGTACACCCACTCCTTGCCCAAGTTCCAGGGGCTAAAGGAGCAGAGTATTCATATATGTATATGTATATATATATATATATATATATATATATATATATATATATATTTTTTCCCTTTAAGGAAAGGTCTACAGGGTGTTTAGCATCTCACTACTAGATTGGACTCATAGTGATCCATCTGCTTATAGCCTCCCAAGAGCTGGGATTATAAGCACACCACCATGCCCAGTCTCAGTTGCCATCTCAGCATACCCCAGAGGATCAAACCCCTGGCCCCTGCACCTGCTTGCAGGCCATTTAATCCACTGAGCTATTTGGCCAGCCCAGGAGTGGAGCATTCTGAACAGTATAGGTAATATTTTTCCATATTCTCTCATCCAGCTCTGATGCTGACTCCACAGAGTTCATGTCATAGCTCACAATTTAAGGGCACAATCCCAACAAGACTGCCATGCACGTAGATCCCAATCACAAGAACAGGAATTCCCAGGCCACTCAGACTTCTGACAGATTGGCTGTACGTCAGGTGCTTCTCACATCTGAAGCTTGGTAATTTGCTAGAATGACTCACAGAACTCAGCAAAGCACTTTACCAACATAGCTTTACTGTATAAAAATAAAATTAAGGGGCCCGGCAGGATGGCTCAGCGGTCTAAAGCGCCCGCTTGGGAAAGCTTGGGCGGCTTCAGGGACCGCGGTTCGATCCCCGGCACCACATGCTGTGCCAGCCCTGCCCTCGGGGCGGGCTGAGCCGGCCATAAAAATGAGTGAATAAACAAAGGTTCTGAAACAAGAATAAAAATAAATAAAAAAAATAAATAAATAAAATTAAGACCAATCAAGTGAAAAGACCGAGCAAGGCTGGGAGGGTCCTGCACCCACCCCACCCCCCTTGTGGAATCAGAACACATCACCTCCCTGACATCAATGTGTTCACCAACCAGGAAACTCCATCAGTTTTTATTTATGTACATAGATGTGATGGATTGAGTCATTTGTCACCTAACTGAGCTTAATCTCTAGCCACTCTCCTCCCAGGGCTGTTGTCAGTGGCTCAAAGCCCTACTCCTTTAATTGTATAGTTTTTTGTTGTTGTTGTTGTTGTTGTTTGCTTGCTTGTTTGGTTTTTTTGGTATTTAGGACAAGGTCTACAGGGTATACAGGGTCTCACTATGTAGATCAGACTCATACTGATTCTCCCATTCTCAGCCTCCCAAGTGCTAGGATTACAGGCACACACCACCACGCCCAGTCTCAATCACTGTGTGGGCATACTCCGGCATAACATCACAGGGACTGAAACCCAACCACTGCACTTTGCCTAAGCAGGTGCTTTAGTCTGCTCAGACCAGCCCTTGTATAATTATTCTTTTTTTTTTTTTTTTTTTTTTTTGTCTTTTTGAGACAGGGTCTCGCTATGCAGTTGAGGCTGGTCCCGAGCTCACTTTTGTAGCCCAGGCTGGTCTCGAACTCGCACCAATCCTCCTGCCTCAGCCTCCCAAGTGCTAGGATTACAGGCGTGCGCCACCACGCCCAGCTATGTATAATTATTCTTGAGCAGCCCCATTCCAAGTCATGTCCTTAGCAAAAACTCCATCTGACCTAGGGGTTTTCTATGAATAGTAAGGCACTCTCAGTACTCATAAAATCCCATGAGTTTAGAAACTCCCACCCAGGAAATCAAAGACCAAATAAATTGTTCCTTGATTTTAATTTGATGAGATTAGTTACAGATACTGTCATTTCCATGGGTTAGGACCTCTCTTGATCTTGACTTCAAACACCATGGGAATACCCTCAATGGACTGAAACAACCCCATGCACAACTAACCTTCTATCTTTCTTCTGTCTCTACAGGTACCAAGGCCCAGAAGAACCTAGGTAGGAGAAATGACTTCTTTCTATCTTTAATCTCTGAGGAAAGTCATAGACTGTTGCTCTAAGAAGGACACACATCTATAATTCCAGCATTTTAGAGGCTAAACCAAGAGGATTATAAATTTGAGGCCCATCTAGGCTAGATAGCAAGTTCATTGCCAATTTGGTCTATGTAGAGAGACAATGTAAGCCGGGCATGGTGGCGCACACCTGTAGTCCCAGCACTTGGGAGGCTGAGGCAGGAGGATCAGTATGAGTTTGAGACCAGCCTGGACTACAAAAGTGAGCTCAAGGCCAGCCTGAACTGCATAGCAAGACTCTGTCGACAAAAAAAAAAAAAAAATCCACAGAGAGACAATGTGTCAAAAACAAAGATGAAAGGAGAAAGAAAAAAGAAAGAAAGAAATAGAGAAAGAGAAATGTGGCTTCCTATAATAGTAGTTCCATAGAAACAAGTAATTTAGAAAGGATAAGATGGCCAGGTGGGATGGCTCAGTGGTCTAGAGCGCCTGCTTGGGAAAGCTTGGGTGGCTTCAGGGACCACGGTTGGATCCCCGGCACCACATGCTGCGCCAGCCCTGCCCTTGGGGCGGGCTGAGCCGGCCATAAAAATAAATAAATAAACAAACAAATGTTCTGAAACAAGAAAATAAATAAATAATTTTTTTTTTTTTTTTAAAAAGGAAAGGATAAGATGATAAGAGTACATTATTGTTATCTCCTTTACCAAGGAAATCAGTGTCCTGCCTTGACCTCTTATGGGCAGCTTTCCTGTAACTAAACAATTAGTTGTCAGGACCTGGAAGGAAGGATAGAACCCTAGTAAGCAGGTATGTCTCAAAGTGTGACCTATGAACCGACAGCATTGGCACCCAGGAGGCAGAATCTCACCAGACAGGAACTGCTGAGTGGGACCAGAATTCTAACAAGATTCCCCACGTGGTCTATGCACACAGTAAAGTCTGAGAAATGCTGCTCTAACCATCTCCTCCTGGCAGGTCCCCTGAGGCCGGGTGAAATTCACAGCAGCATGTTGGCTTTTACCTTTTCAGAGACAGAGTTGATAAAAGTGGATGACCAACGGGAAGACGGCTCTGTACTTCTGATTTGTAACTTGCAAGGCAAAAACATTACATGGCTTAAAGACGGGAAGGTGATCAGTTCCATAAATTCAAATAAAAACACGTGGAACCTGGGAAGTAGTACCAAGGACCCCCAAGAGATATATCAGTGTCGAGCAGGAGAGAAGACTTCAGAGCAACTCCAGGTGTATTACAGAAGTAAGCACTCTAGTTTGGTATGCTTGTTTGTTATGAAATTAAGCACTGCTGTCTGTTTTGGTAGCTTACTATCTAGGTTTAGGACGGAAGTAGCTGTCAAGCATGATTTATAGTAATAGTCGATTCTCTTCCTCTGTTTGTCCTGCTTAAGTATAGCAAGACAAGCCAGCCATGGTGGCCTACGCCTTTTAATCCCAGCACTCAGGAGGCTGAAGCAGGAGGATGGCTTTGAGACCAACCTGAATATAGCAAGAGACTGTCTCAAAAATAAATCAGTAAACAGACAGAATGCTCACCCAACTTCTTGGAAGTGCATAACCAGCGCGGTAAAACCTGGCTTATCTTTGACTAGGCCTCCTACATAGGAACAGTTGATCAGTTTCTGTAAGCTGAGGTGGGGTAGAGGAGCGGCAGGAGATCACAGGTAAGCAGAGCAGTGAGGAGAGGAGGGCAGTTCAGATCCTGTCTTCCTTCTGCTCTGCTCAGCTCCTGGCTGTAAAGCTGCCTGAGCATGCCACAGCCTCCCTGTGAGGGGATCAAGGTTTGGTTTATGGATCTTCCCTTGCCAAGCTACATGCAGAGTGAAGAGCCTGCTGCCCCACACAGAGGCGTTGCTGCTTGTAGGAGGAGAGAAAGATCCAGAAGCACAACTTTCTCCTGTCCCGCTGGAGATTTGTCGCTGCATGTGCCTTGTTCTCCACAGTGTGTCAGAACTGCATTGAGCTGAGCCCAGCCACCATATCTGGCTTTGTCTTTGTTGAACTCATCAGCACTTTCTTTCTTGCTGTGGGAGTCTACTTAGTTGCTGGACAGGATGGAGTTCGCCACTCCAGAGGTAAACAAATGTGAATGCCAGCTGTGGGGTGGGGCCTCCTGAGACGCTGGACTTCCTTCCTACCAAACTAGACCCAGCCAGAGAGCCAGAGGCACGCACATAACTGAGTGAGGCTGTTTCCTTAGGACAGAAGAGCCATCTGGTGTTATATCAACACATTACCTTCTCTTGGTCTGCTTCCTCTAGCTTGCCTCTGTGTTTCAAAGAAAACCTTTACTGAAGTAACACTTCTATGCAAAAAGTGAATCACAGACATACAGCTCAAAAATATTTTTCTATTGTTAAAAGTTCTGAGGATTGAACCCAAGCCTTCATGTGGACCTATATCCCTAGGTCTTTTTTTCTTTTTTTTTTTTCCTCCCGAATGAGAGTCTTGCAAAATCACTATGTTGCTCGGGCTGAGCTTGTCATGTGATCTCCTGCCTCCTGCCCCAGAGTGCTGGGGTTACAGGTGTGTGACACCAGAGCCAGCTTCCAAAAATAAATTTAACAAATTTAAAGCACTTGTGCATCCAGCAGTCAGCTGAAGAAAAAAAAAAAAAAAATATATATATATATATATATATATATATATATATATATATATATATATATATATCAGGCATTGTGGCACATGCCCATAGTCCCAGCACTCTAGTTGGCAGAAGCAGGAAGATCACAAGTTCAAGCCCAGCCTAGGTAATTCAGCAAAACCCTATCTCAAATTAAACCCTACCTCAAACATATTTTTTTAAAAAATTTTGGAGGCCTGGGAATATAGCTGAATGGGAAGGCCCTGGGTTGAATCTCCATCAATATACACACACCCAAAAAAAAGTGGGGGGAAAGAAAAGAAAATCTCTTCTCTGCCCACTCCTAAGAATGAGCCTAGGGATTAATTTTGCCTATTTTTGTCCTTTATTGAAATGAACACATGCAGTATTCTGTGTGTGTGTGTGTGTGTGTGTGTGTGGTACCAGGGATTGAACTCAGGACCTTGTGCTTGCCAGACAGGAGCTGATGCCACTGAGCTATCTCCCCAGCCCTCATGCAGTATTCTTCTGTTGGCTTCTTTCACTTAACAATATGCTTGTAAGACTGATCACCGCTCTTGCGTGTAAGTGGTTCTTAGGCTGTTTAGTATTCTATCATGCAAATGAAGCCTAATTTATTAACAGTTCTGTCATATGTATTTTGTTCATTTTGTGTTCAGCTTCAGACAAGCAGACCCTCCTGCCCAATGACCAGCTCTATCAGGTAAGGAATGTGGAATGAAGGGGACTTTGCTACAGCCATCAGGGATGAAAGTT
>PVJA010010468.1:0-57258 GCA_004027025.1 Myocastor coypus
TTGTTGCTATTGTTGTTGATTTTCACGTATTACTCTTGATCTGATCTTTCTGAGGCCTGATCTCACTGTGTACTTATGCAGTTAGGCTGTCCTTGAGCTTACTTTGTAGCCCAGGCTGGTCTCTAATTCACAGTAATCCTCCTGTCTCTGCCCCACGAATGCTGGGATTAGAGGTGTGAACTTCCAAGCCTGATTATCTATTGTTTTTGTTTTCTATGAGTTTATCTTTCTGGTAGATTCTTGTTTTATACAGGATCTTATAAAATTTTAACGTATTTCATTTTGCTTTGAGTCATAATTAGATCCGATTTTTATAAGGCTGTGACTATAAACACCTTTTCTTTCATATTTTTGTAGTCATTTTCCTGTCACTGAGAGAAAACATCAAGAGCATTCCATTTAAAGGAGGAGAGCTTTATTTAGGCTCACAGCGTTGGTAGATTCAGTCCACAGAAGGAGCAGAAAGGTGGAAGAGCTGCTCAGCCATGGCACCGGGAAAACAGAGTGGGGTTGTGGGGAAGCAGGGATGAGTGCACACCTTTCTGGTCCAGACTCCAGCGGCCCACCTCCAACCAGGCCCTTTCCCTAGTAGCACAATGAGTCATGAATTCACCCAAGGATAAAGCCACCACTGGGTATAGCACCCCATGATTCAATTGCCTTCCAAATACCCTAACTCCGAGTGCAAGATACTTCAGGAGAAAATTTAGATCTAAACTGTAACATTTGGGGCCCAGTGGGATGGTTCAGTGGTCTAAAGCACCTGCTTGGGAAAGCTTGGGTGGCTTCAGGGACTGTGGTTCGATCCCCGGCACCACATGCTGCACCAGCCCTGCCCTCGGGATGGGCTGAGTGGGCCATAAAAATGAGTGAATAAACAAAGGTTTCTGTAACAAGAAAAAAAAAAAAAAAAAAAAAAAAAAAAAAAAAACCAAAAAATAAACTGTAACATTTGGAACAGTCTTATAGTAAGAAATCCTAAATTATTTGAAATATGTTAACTATAAGAACTTAAAAGTTAAGACTGCACGTGGTAGAAGTCACAGGGTGAGAACTTTGAGTAAACTGTATTTCCTGGGAAATACGTGATGTGGCCTCCAGTGCTACTTGGTATAAGATGGGATTTCAAAAAATGTAGCATTCATCTAAACAGGCATCACCCTGACCCGATTTTGCACATATATAAGAATCATTTTATAGAATTTTGGAGAAAGCAATAAAGCACGTGGGTTCTGGAACCCTTGCACATTTCAAGTTGTTTCTATAGTGTAGTGGTTATTGCACTCACCTGACACATTTCGATAAAATTATTCTCTCCCTGAATTTATTTTATCAACCAAAGATCCTTTCCTTCATCCTTCCCAGCAGTCAGCCGTTTAAATCTATGATAGAGTCTGCTAATTAAAGTCTGATTTTTATGGTAAACTTCTGTGCCAGTTTCCATTTTGAAATGTGTGCTTTTCATGAAGTATAAGTTAGTCACAAAACCAAGAATTATTCATTGTTCAACTGTACATGTAGTGAAGCATTTTCTAGGGGCGGTGCTAGAGTTCATTGTCAAACTTCTTTTACATTGCAGCTCTATGCTGTACTCTTCCTCCTTACATAGACATTGGGTAGATGTAAAGAATAAAATCATGTGTCAGGAGGAATTGCCAAGTAATTTATTTAAACAATACTTACAATTGTGCTTTCTCCATTTGTGTGTCTCTAGTAATTTAACCCATAGCATTTCATTCATGACATTTAATCAATACATGCAAATCACTTCAGGGACCTATTATATCCTGAATGCATTAATCTACTTGGTAAGAGACAAGCATGTAAGAAGATTTTCTTGTTTGAGGTCAAAAAGGAGGATGGACAATATCAGGTTCAACAATCCTAAGTTCTTTTGACACTGCAATACCCCAAAGAGTAAGTAGCCCTTTTTTGGTTTGCTTTTTTAAATTCAAAACGCTTCAGTATAATATGTTTTTCACTAACTTCAGTGATACACATTGGTACTATTCCCTTTAGTAGATTCTGAAAGAAAATGTAAAATAAGCATATTTATTTCTTTTAGAGTTTGTAATGTTTTACTAATTGTGGACCCCAAGGATGAAAGTAACAGGGAAATATTCTTCTTGTATCCATCATTGCTAGGTTTTTGTTTTTGCAATTGTAGGAGACCAATGCTATCAGCTATTCTGCTCAGGAATATCATAAAATATTGCTTAAGTTTGGTGGGGGCCAGCAAGATAGCTCAGTGGTCTAAAGTGCCTGCTTAGACAAGCTTAGGCAACTGCAGGAACCCTGGTCCAATCCCTGGCACTGCATGCTGCGCCAGCCCCACCCCCAGGGCAGGCTGAACCAGCCATAACATAAATAAATAAGTAAAGTTTAAAAGAAAGAAAAATTTCTTAGTACAAAAAAAAAAAATTAGGTTGTGCCAGGAAAAAGTTTATCAGAGTTTTGATAAGATACAAATTAGTTTCTGTTAGTATGATGCAAGCCAGTGGGACAACCATTGATTTCAACTGATGTAAATTGAATGGTTTTCTAAAGTAAAATAAGCATGCCACAGTGCTTCAGAGTGCTTACTTTTAATTCAGACAGCAATGAAAAGTTTTATGGTTTTCAGTTGTTTGTATTCTTTTGTTGAGTAGTCTGTTGTATTGAATTGCACAAAGGTTTTCACATTGTTAATTACATCAGTAAATTTAAAAAATGTGAATTTTCATAGGTTCTTAATGTTACATGCACCTTACTTCATAGTAGAGAACAAGGGTAGTTTAAATATCAACATATTACATTTGTTATGAGATATTGCCTATATCAGTGTGGCTTTGCTGACCCCAGGTTTTTACTAAAGCATTATTAATTACATGGCATACACAAGTAAATAGAATTTTGTGTGTGCAGATTATTGGGCAGCAAATGAATATTTAGTACAGGATGACTCTGTGCAGAAATTGTAAGCAATGGGTCTCTATGCAACTTAAATAATGAGAATGAGCTTAAGGTATTGATATGGAGGTATATCAATGCAGAGCTTCTGTTAAAAAACTAAATATAGGACAGTGAGTACTGGACTTAATGTTATGCATCGGTATAGATAGGCTGTGTATGCAAATGGAATACAAATAAATTAGTGTTTAGGTTTACTTTTTCTTACACAAGGTAACTTAGAAAGATGTAATAGAAATGCATGCTTTATCTTTATTTATTTATTTATTTATTTAGTCTTTTTGAGACAGGGTCTTGCTATGCAGTTGAGGCTGGCCTTGAGCTCACTTTTGTAGCTCAGGCTGGTCTCGAACTTGCACCAATCCTCCTGCCTCAGCCTCACGAGTGCTGGGATTACAGGCATGCACCACCATGCCTGGCTAGAAATGCATGCTTTAAAGATTCAAAAATAAAGAGGGTATTGAGGAAAGAGCAGCGAGACATAATGTATGTATTTAATACCCTTTTGCCGTTCAGATACTAAAACATGTTATATCTTTTCAAAAATTACATGTAGAAAATCTATAATGGGTGTCAGTAGAAACCAGGCTTGGTCTTCCAGGTGCCATGAGTCTAACCCCCAACTGCTATGAGTTTGTGTACTACGAAAATCACATTTTCAGTTTTCTTGCAGGAAGTTTCTCTCAACCAAGTTATTAGCTCTGAATTGCCTGATGTTTTATATACAAATCTATTCAGAGCACTTTATGGCCTATAACAAACTGATATAAAGGGGAAAAAGACCCCTTGCTGCAAGGAGCTCCCTGTGGGAATGTCTGAGGCTAGGGTACAATGGTACCAGCTGCTGGACATTGTCCACCTCTTCCCCTCATTGTATTTGCCTCCTTGCCTTAGTGATTTTTTTTCTGAGAGCACTCCTCTTCCATCACTTGCTCAAGAAACTTGAATTTGCTCTGCTTCCTAGCCATGCATCCTAGCCCAAACTTTGTGGATCAAAATAAAGCACCTAATACAGAGAAACAGCCTTACATTTAAATGGCCACAACTTATCTAAAATGTCATATTACAATTTTCATTGAATCTTCTAACTTCTAACAACTACATTTTATCAATAAGTACATATATATAAGTTATATATGAGTAGAAAAATATCATTAGTAACTCTATATAGGTGTTGAGTAAAATGATAACTATCCACAGATTTATGTGTAGTCCATGCATTTTTATTTGCTTTTACTATAATACTAAATTATATTGAAAGTAATTTCTTCTCTACTTAACACTATAGATTGGTTAAACAGCAATGAGAACTGTGTACCTAAAGATAATGGCGCATAGTTTTAAGTCAGTGTAACAAATCTCACTGAGCAAATGGAACCTTTCGTCATGTTGATGATAACTCAAGGGAATTTAGGACAAATGATTCTATCACTTAAGGTTGTGTCAGGACAGAAATACCACAAGTATTTTGAGCAACAGTGCTTTCAATACAGAAAATATGGTTCCTAAAATTCAGTGGAAGAGATAGGCAATGAACAGAATAGAAAGGTGCGATGATGATTTTCAGAGTCAGTAAATGTCAGAAGTTGTATGTACCACAGAAACAATCTCAGCTCCTGGGGAAGAGCCACCGTGCTCTCCTGTCTCAGGCTTGCTGAATCTTGTCCTTCACTCTCATCGTTTTGGAGGAGTGATAATATGGCTTCTGATTCTCTTCCACCTTTTAAATTTCATACAGAGCTGCTCGTGTGTGGACTGCAACTGTAAACTTAAGTGGAAAGAAGTTTTGAGAAAGTAGCCCTTAATCATCCACCTCTCAGAGCAAGGAAAATATGTGCTTTACAGGTATACTGGACCCCTCTGAAAATGGAAAAAATGGAGGATAGTCTTTAGAAACAAAATTCCAAGATATGTGAAGTAGGCATTCACACATAAACCTAGCCTTTGAGCAGAGATGTGCCTACAGGAGTTAGTAGATACATCCTCAAATTTAGTTTGATTGTTGTGTGTTCTTGAGTTTTAGTTTGATTGCACTTAGTGGCAGGCTTTTCGACATTTTGGTGACTCTGAGATTGTTTCTTAAAAATGTACTCAATGTTTTCACTCTGCTGTAGAAGAATGCATTTATTCAAATTTAACTTAGAACTGTCTTTTCCCATGTAAAATGCTCATTAACATAGTTTTCTTTTAGATAAGTAGTTTATGCTAAATCAAATGTAGTTAAGTTAGAAGTTAGAAGATTCAATGAAAATTGTACTATACATTTAAAATTAACCTATGACCTTTTAAATAAGTTGAGGTCATTTAAGTTTAAGGCTGTTTCTTTGTATTAGGTGCTTTATTTAGATCCGTAGTTTGGGCTAAGATGCATGTCTATAACTAGTATAAACTACTCATCTTAGGTTTTGCTATTTATGCACCCTAAGATGGCCACCTGAGCCCTTATCTCAGATTAGTGAACTCTGCCATATTCTTGGCAGTATTTTAGAAACCTTAAGAAGAATCTGTGCACAAAATTATCTTTCTACCAGGTAAAAATTATACAAAATTCCTCAAAAATAGAGTTGTATTACTTAATGTTCTCTATCTACTGCCCACAAGTGATAACAATTTATTTGCCTTGAGATTTTAGCTTCAAGGTATGTGTTTTCTCTGGGTAAGAGAATCCCAAATCAGCAAAATAAAAAAAAAAAAAGAAAAAAAAAGAACATTAAAATAAATGATGATGGAGATAGAAATAAGCTTCTCTGAAAAAGGAATAAGGACACTAAAGAGTGATACATCTGAGATGTGGCAGTGTGGCTCAGTGACAGACCTTGTGTTGCATATGCAAAGGCCTTTAGCTCAATGTTCAGCATCAACAAAAGTAACATATTTACAATTTGACAGAAAAATACTGCAGTGGTGAAGGTATAATATTGGGAGAATAGATAAACCACTTGAAGTATAAACTATTGAGCTCATCGTATCACCTCTGTATTATGAGTTTAATGACATAAGATATGGAATAACCTAAGCTTGTCATATGTTACGGAGAATCCCAGTTGCTATTCTTATTCTTTCCCCAAGTCTGTTCTGCATTTTCATTTCGAAGTCATATCACAAGATAAATAAATGTGTCACATGGAAGGATCTGTTCCTGTTGAACCTAGTTAGTGCTCCACTTTTGATCTTCTGTTCTTCCTGGAGACCTGAAACTCACAATATTCATTGTGAATACTATTAAAATAAATTTTTATATTATTATTTTAATTCCTATTATAATAGTCTACTCTTATAATATATTTTTTTAATTTTATTTTTACTTTTTGCAGGACCGAGATTCAAACTCATGACCTTAAACTTGCCAGGCAAGTGCCATGGAGCTATCTCCCTGGCCCATGTAGTGTAACAATTTTAAATGAGCTAATATAATGGGAACACAAACTTGTGTAGTCTTCATTTTTTTCTTTTTGTTGCATTTTTTTAAATAGTTGAGAGTCAACAAGGTGCTACTATACATTAAAAAACTCCCAACGTCTTGAAGACAAGTTTTCCTGAAGTATTTTATTATTATAATTTTGATAACATCTGTGGGAAGAAGTTCTGAGATTCAAAAGAGATGATGATCTCTGCCTGAACATTGGTAAATTACCTTCTCCTAGAACTGAGTTCATGGGACAAACGAAGGTAGATATTAAAATGCCAATGTCCAAGGATTTTTTTTTACAATGTAAATATAGAATATATTTGCCTAATTAAAGAAACACTTTTTGAATCATAAGCAGATACATCTAAGAATATAATGCCATGGCCAGCTGAAAAGCTCAGCAGATAAAAGCACCTGCAAGCAGGCACTAGAGCCTGTGGTTTGATCCTTGGGTCTGCCATACTGGCCTGCCCTGCCGCCCCTCTTGGGCACACTGAGACAGCAATTGAGACTGGGCATGGTGGCGCGTGCCTGTAGTCCCAGCTCTTGGGAGGCTGTAAACAGACAGATTACTGTAAGCCCAATTTAGTAGTGAGATCCTAAACACCCTGTAGACCCTTCCCTAAAATAAAAATATATATATATATATACATATTATATATTTATTTTATTTTTTTATTTATGAAATTTATTTTCTCATATAAATATTATATATTTATATATAATATAATATATATAATGCTCAGTGGAATTTTTGCTCACTTTGAACAATGCTCTGTATCTAGAATTCTAGAATTAGTGACACTGTAAGGTCAAGGAGTGGGTTCTCTAGATTCCCCAGACTGCTCAAATGCATTTCTGAAATTGCCCCAAACAACCTTTACATTTAATGATTTCTTAGAAAGACAGTCAGAATTCATTGAAAACTATTATAATTGTGTTTACATTATCCCAGGTGAAGAATGAGCTCTAGAAGGACTGGAAAGAAGACTCACATAGGGCAAAGTTTAGATTTCTGAACAGGGAGCATCACTATCCTCACAAAGCTCCCCCGTTGTCCTCCAGGCACTGCTGTTTGCATGTGTGAACACATGTGCAGAGTACTGGAAACTCAGGAAGCTTAGCCTAGCTTTGGTGCATGGGGCTTTTACTGGATCTTTGTTATGGAGACATGAGTTTTTGAGTCATTGTCTAGGTGTTAAACTAAGTGTCTAGGGGCTGGGGAGACAGCTCAGTAAGTAAGTGCTTGCCTGGCAAGTGCAGGGTCCTGAGTTCAATCCCCAGTACCGCCAAAAAAAAAAAAAAATAAGTGTCTAAATCAACTGATACTATGAAACACAAAATATCACTGAATCATGTGGTTGGGCTTCCTGTATTTACAGTCTCCTTCTAGAGTCATTCCTTTGCTTAAGCTATTGGGGGTGATCTGAGGGAATCCACTGGGAGCAACAAACATGATGCTACTGGTTGAGAAAGCCAAAAGATTTTAGAGAATGCCTGGTAAGAGCCAGGCCAAACACAGATCTTTCTTTGGATAATGGCAAATTCTTTAACATAAGCTGTCATTTAAAAAATAGGATGTCTTACAAGTGGAAGGAGTCCAGGAGACTAAGGGTGAGGGAGAGGGAAAGGGAATGGGAAGTATGAAGATTTAAGATATAGCATTTACAGGTACAGAGCACCCACCATGAAATAAACGTGTGTCATAGCCTGAGCTAATAAGAAGAATGAAAATTAGGAAAGGGGATTTAGAGATTCAAGAGGGTAGCTGACTGGGAAGGGATTTTTAAAAAGTTTTATGTAGATGAACCTACTATTGGACATAAAAAATTCAAGTGCTGTACACCTACACAGATAAATTTTTTGGAAAAAAAAAAGCATAAAAATAGGGGTTCTTGAAATGTGTGTATTTAACCAATACTTAAAGAATGAAATTGAGCACTTCCTGAAAGAAGATAGAGAGGACTGAAAGAAGACTGAGCTAAGACATTCTCCTCTAAGACTCATGGAAGTCAGATCTAATCTTTAATGTGAGGAAGCCCAGTTAATTAGGAGTTTAATTTAAATAGTATCTGCTACCCTCAACTTGTTATGAATGCAGACACAATAAGCACACAACTTTGATTACTCAAATTGTTAAAGAAAATTTCATTGTGCTCAACGTCATGAGTACCAAATAGCAACAAACTTCTCTTCCATATGAAGTCAGCTGTCATCTAAAGACAGTGAGAGGACAATACTCATCATGCATGACAGGCCTGGAGAGGGTTCAGGTGAAGTCATGTCTTCTGGTGACTCCAAAACAGCAGGAGAAACAGAGACTATGGCTTTCATTGAAGGAATCCAATTTTTCTTCTTTATTAGGCATATTATTTATGAATGTTATTGATTAGGATCCTTGCTTTGTGGAGTGGTTTAGTGAATTTAAGACTCCATTACTCACATCAAGTCTTTGTCCACATTCTTCTTTCTATGCCTGATGTATTCAAAGTAAGCTGACTCAGTTTTTAAATTTCTTTGTTTTTCCTGTTTATCTGTTTCTTTGAGGTCGAAAAAAAAAAAAAAAAGTGTTGCTTCAGTTTCATTAAAAAAAAATAAAAAGCTCCCCAAATTCAGTCATGCATCTTATTATAAATATCAGCTGGTATTTTAATGTTTTGATTCTGTGCCTCCTGCCTATTAGATGAGGACTCTACTCCAATCTGAAGACTCACAATGTTTCTGCCTCAATCTCTTGACTCACTGGGTTAACAGGCATCTGCCACCATGTCTGGCCATATGCTGGTTTTAACAGTCTGTTAGAAAAATATAGATGTAGAAATTTTCCAGTTGCAAGTCATCTTGCAAACTTTCAATAAGTTTGTTCCTATTTTATTGAAACTGTTCTGCAAAGCTGAAGGATTGAATTGCAAGTTATTCCAGATGTCTTTTATCAATCTATCTATTCAAAAAAGGGATGTGAAAAGCCTATACAGATATACAGTGGTACATACATTTTGTCTGAAAGACTCCCATGACCAGTTCTGTTGATGCTCTACTTATAGTCTGGTAGTTTAATACTAGGGACAAAATCAGTCGTTTTAATTTTTAACAATGAACTTCATATTTCACATATGCTGAGAGAAGATTGGCAGGCCCCTAGCACTCTCACTACACTACTAGTAAAATTGCAAGTTGTTGAATATGTTTCAAAATATTTATCAGCACAACCTGCAGTACTATATTGTTTTCTTAGTCCATGACTACTGCTATTATGGACTTGTTACAACCTCAAACTCTATGGCAGAACATGTTATAAGCATAAATTACTTTTCACTTGACAGAGTCTTGCAAACAAAGACTAGGCCTGGCATTTGGCTGAATATATTCTGCCTGAATTTATTTATTTCTATTAAAAGATATGAACACTTTAAGTCATAAACAAAAGAAGCCTATAATTTTCACCAATTTTAAACTGTGACACACAAAAATGCCTAAAGTAAGTTTTGGGAGTGATCGGCAATTCAAATGCATGTAAAACTGGCTAAACAAAATGTAGCAAAAGTTGTGTTTGGGTTTCTTTCAGCTCTTCCTCCAGATGGCTGGCCCCTGTATAGGTAGCGATATGAAATGAAAAGGGATCATCCCACTGCATTGCTATCTCTGTGCCAAACAAAATTATTTACAAATTTATCTGAATTAAATAGAGAATAATAGTTCAGAGAAGAAGAGTGTGATTCAGAAAATTGTGAAGAAAACATACTTGAAAATGATTCCAATTATCTGAAGATAATTTTTCTTTTTTTTTTTTTTTTAATGGCCACCTCAGCCTTCCCTGGGGGTGCGGCTGGCATAGCATGTGGTGCGCAGAACTGAACCGCGGTCCCTGCGGTTGCCTAAGCTTTCCTAAGTAGGCTCTTTAGACTACTGAACCAACTTGCTGGCCCTATCTGAAGATAATTTTAAAGGACTCTGGAGACTTCCACATTCTTTCTTTCCCTGGTGCTAAGTGGGCTTCACAGGCCATCTTTTCTAGTCAAAATGATCTTCAGTAATGTGATTTGCCTACCAGAGAATGCTATATTTCTTCCTGGACTTTAATAGTAATGGATGAACTCAAAATCTGAGTATGTATAAATAGCCACTGTTGAAAAAAGCCCAAAAAAAGGAAACAAAAATTATCTTATCTTGGGCACAAAATTCCATTAATATTGTACATGTGATGGGGAAATATTTAGTTCTGGAGAACACTAACTCTTAACTCATGTTATGAGGTTAATATGTTTATTTAACTTAGCGTTTTCGGGCTCATTAGACAGTGTTTAGATGTTACGTGTTACAATTATTAATAATCTCTCAATGGAGGAAAGAACTGTGTTCTACCAAATATCTTCAAATTAGTATTCATCTTAGCCTCTATCAATTTTGCAAATAGAAAAACTAATGACATACCATAAAAGATTATGAGTATGGCTACAATTCATCTAAATGAATATCTACATAGGAATTTTAGAATAATTTTTCCAAGTGGCTTAGAAACAAATAGATCTTATATTTATTTAATTATCCATTTCTATCTGGAAATTACAGTAATAAATGAAGGTGCTGTGGAAATATTGATTTTGTTCTTTCTTGTATCCAGTAAGTATAGGATATCATAAAAGTTCAATGCGGCTTTATTTTTCCAGCATGCATTTAAAGATTCATGATCTTTAAAGAATATTCATCATCTGTCATCTTGTGCATTTATGTACCAATCTATAGCAGTATAATCTCCCTAGGAGTTGGGCTCATAATTTTCTCTTCGAACTTTTACTGAAATAGGCCAGCTTTATCATCAAGCTTGAATCTTAAATAGTTTCTCTTTCAAATCCTAACCATGGGTTGTTAACTAAAGTGTTCCTTTTGTGGTTCCTTCAGTGAAGCCTTATAGGTATGATTTGTAATTGTATCATAAGGATGCTAATGCTTTCATTTGGGAAATGCAATAAAATAAAATAACTCAAGCATCACGTCTGACATTTCATGTAAAACATCAGTGGGAGAGGTAATATGTTCTATATCAAACTGATTTTTATTTTTAAAATAAATTTATAAAAGAAAAATATAGGTAGCTTTAAAGTACACTGTTTTACTAAAATAAAAGTACTTTTCCAAAGTCTGATAAATTTATATCTTGAATTATCTTCTCGCTAACTAACCATTTAAATTGTCATCTTCTTAATCCAAATTTTCATTTCCTACTAATTTGTTCTGGAATGCCAACAAAATTTTCATAATTTGTATGGGTTCAATAAAATAAGTCTAATATTCTGTATGTTATACATGAAGTACAATAATAATCTTATCCTCACATAAAATCTTGAGAAAATAAAACATGCTTTTAATATAAATATAACAAGATGAATTTTCACTATCTATCTGTCTGTCTATCTATCTATCTATCTATCTATCTATCTATCTATCTATGGAAATAACAGTGTTGGACATGCAAGAACACACCTATGATTCTAGCAATGCAAGAAGGATCATAAATTTGAAGCCATTGTAGAAAACAGAGGGAGACCTAACACAAAGACAAAAACACCATGTCAAATCTTTGACTCACAAATTCTATTCTTATTTGAAAAAGAATAGAACAGTTTACTCTATGACATTTTTGCTATTAATTATTATATATTGTATAGTTATCTCAAATTAGAAATATATTTCAAATATTCAATCTTCAAAACAAACACATGTAGGAGACAATAGGGACTGGTTGTGCTTTGTACATGAAATGATAGGTATAAAGGCAAACTGCACAGACAAGGTGAATCTAAGGGACTGGACATTAAACAGTTGGGGAGAACTGGTCTTGGAGAAGTGAATTTGGGTATTCTGCTGGCCTAAGATTAATATATGGAAAGGGCCTGAAAGATCTCTGTGCAGTGGACATGAATCTAGGAATCCGGGGAGAGCCAAGCTGACAGAGAGCGTAGAACAGTGTCCTGGAGACGAAGAACCACAGAGAGAACCTAGGAAGCATGCCCTCCCTTCATGTGTGCACCTAGACATGGACCAGCTAACTGGATAAAGAGCCACCTGAGAGGATTTGAAGGAACAATGTTCAAAAGCCATACCATAGGTCATTCATATTTCTACCAGTAAGATTGAAAACTTTATATTTCAAGGAGTATTGAGTACAGTGCTAAGATGGGTCTTGCCTCAGTAGAGAGGAAAATTAGCCTTGGACTAAGTATTGCTCTTGTTCCACATAGAAAAACCTGAAAGCACAGCTTGGTAGGGGCAAAGCATTTCTAAATCACTTAATCTCATCCAGAACAAAGCTCTGATGTGTACCAGATAACAAAAATAGCTAACATCAACAGTATTCACAGTGATTGGCATACAGAATATCTTGTAAGACGTATCTGAAGTAGGGATGTACAACTCATCACTGATCAAACTAGACATGACACTGATTACAAAGTTTGTAGAAAAAGAATATTAAAATAGGCTTATAAGAGTACAGATATATTCAAACAATGAATGAAAATTTTGGGCACGTAGAGATATGAAGGATATTCAATGACTCAAATAAAACTTCTAATATTAAAACTAACATTTTCTGAATGAAATATGTAGTGGAAAAGAGATTAAGAAACATGAGGGTATGGCATCTTAGTCTGGCTTGTTATGAAACTATTTTCTATGGCGGTAATTTCAGGAAGGGTGGCAATTACTTTTTCCTGATTTTTAAGGCTGAGAAATCCAAAGCAAAGCAAAAGCAGTCCATTTCTAGTGAAGGACTTCACTCTTGGCATAGGCAATTATCTTTGCACTGTTACCTCTCTTGCTGAAAAGAAAAAGAAAGCTCCCTGGGTAGCTTCTGTGAAGTACATAGGAAGAGTTTGCTCTCCAAATAGTTCTATTGTCTTTATAATTTAAAGAAATGTTAACTGTTAGGGCCCTGATTCTACTGCATTAATTAAGTGCATTTGGATTTCAATTATAAAGGTAAAGGATAAATTAATTTCTGAAATTAAAACAATCGTAAATGGCCTAAATATATTCATGAGGGCTCCATCCTCATATCCCCATTACTTTCCATGGCCTCATCTCCTGAGACCATCTTCTTGATTAGGTTCTTCTAAGAACTAACAAGTTGTGCACCATTCTGAGCTCCTCCATGCTTTGTATTGCAACTGGACCCACACTTTGCACTGAAAAAGACTATCACCTAGTCATGCATGCTTCATAATAATTCCTTTGCTACCAAGGCCATAAAGTCTATTTCCTCTTTAATTCCCTAGTGGTACACTGACAAGATCCTGGAGTATGGGAGGATGCTAGGTTAAATCTCCAGGTAATATAAATAAAAAATAAATTAGTTAATCAAAATATATTAGTATTGGTCCATTCATTGTAACAAGTATACCTCACCTATGTAAGTTGTTATTAATATAGGTAAGTGATAGTATACTGAAACTCTGTGTTATATTTATAAGTCTTTTTTGTAAATGTAAAAAATTTAAAATTTAATTACTACTAAAAATGTTTTGTAATTTAAAAACCCCAGAGAACAAAACAAAGATCAAAGTTATTCATTTCCCTTTCTAACAACTCCTCAGCTATATATCAAAATATAGACAACATATATTGACTCAGTAGTACAATATTTCTTCTATGTCATAACTTATAGCATCTGCTATGTTTTAAAAATACACATTTAAGAATACAAAGTAAAATATAACACCTGTATGAATAATTTGCTTTTTAATTGGCTGATTAGCATTTATTTTGGCATTTTATCACATGTGTGACATATAATAACTCCATCCACATAGAAAAGAATCCCATATGTTTTTGGTCAGGATGTCATAATTGGAGATGAATTGTAATTAAGAGATGTGGTTTTATATTCTGAATCTGTCACTATCATGTTATTCTCAGAAAATGTCTTAAACTATTTACATTTTACTTTCTTCTTCCATAAATTATTAATGCTAATATTTCCTCATTTTGATTTGTCACTTAGTTGAGATAAAATACAATTTTGTGCACTTGACTATTAAGTATTCTAATTATATTTGGAAAAAAGTCTGGTCCTCTTTTTATCTTTATGTATTCAATTCTTGGGGAACTGCAGAAAGCAGAAAGCTAAGTCGACTACATTGCAAAGAATGACTACTTAGTTGGGAAAAGCTTAGCTCAAAAAGTAGGAAGGGATTACAACAGAAACTAAATTGAGTGAGAAGAACAGGAAGACAAAAGTGGAGGGGCTGACCATCATCTTCCAAATGCACAAATGTGGCAAAAATGTCATAGATATTCTTATATTCACTCATAAAGTGTATTATAGGTACAAAATTTTTTTCCATCTGAGAAGCACACTTACAGTGATAGTTTTAAGTAGCTGTGCTTCTTTCTTTTTATATTACTTTTAATAAGAAATAACAATGAGACAGTTTCAAAATGCATTAGTAGGACAACCACGATAGTTAATACAATGCATATTGTTGTCTTCCTAGTAGTTGTTCAGAGCACAAGATGCAGACTTGATAACTTTTATAGACACCATTGGTACAATTATTTCTTCTCATTGAACTAATAGAAAGAAGTTGTATATATAGTTCATATTCCATAAGAGTAGTGGCTTCTTGACAGAGCCGGCATTGTCGGAAGCTGTTGACCTGAGTCTTTTAAGCTCAGCATACTTATCTGGCTTTTCTTTTTTAAAAGCTTAACTCATGGTTAAACTTTTCTGCTGGGTTGTTAAGGCCAAGTTAAAGCAAGACCTATATAACAACACATGTACCTTTTGTATCTGACAAGGTCAGTCAAATCCCCTCAGGATTTACCTTGAAACTACGTACAGTACTTTGTAGAACTTTTGAAAGTGTCAGCTATCTGGTCACAGAGATGTAGAGATCCTCATTAAAAATGCTTTTATGACTTAGCATAATTGTAGTCAATGAGTTAGAAAACAGAAGTACCTGAGAAAAAAGCTTCACATGTCTGATGTAGTATGCAACTCTTCAGAAGGTCCTCACACATATTGTTTAGACTCCTTCTATTCTGAATATCTTCATTCATAATTTTTGAGTGGTTTCCCTTTCTTAATAGAGATACAAACAATGAATTGCCTGACCATCTGTCCATTATGGCCTGTTACATGTACCCTGAACTAGGTGAAAAGTATTTACTGCTCACCTTACTTCATCCTAAGACACATATACAAAGAAAGAATTGGACTGACTAGACAGACACATTGATTGTGAGGGATCCACAATTGCTGCTGACTCAGCTCCATCACACTATGTGCCACATAGGTAGAGCAATTTGCTTGTTTCAGTTAGCACACTCAGAGAGCATATGGCCTATTTGTGTTACTCCTGGATGAACCAAGCCTTAGGGCTGTCATTTTTCTATCTGGGGAGTAAACAAAACATAAGCCTTTCTTCTCTTATGTTGTTTTGTTTTGTTTTTGTTTTTGTTTTGTCTGCCTTGGCTAGCCATTAGAGAGGGGCTGGCATGGCATGTGGTAACAGAGACTGAAATTCAGTCTCCTGTGCCTGTGTAAACTTGTCTAAGCAGGTGCTTTGGACCACTGAGCTATCTTGTTGGCTCAACCTTTCTTATTTTCCTGCAGGTCTGATATCAGCACAGCAAATATCAGTCCTACCAAAACTATGAAAGACTGATGTGGTTCAAGCTCTTTTGTTTACTTCAGAGCAGTTGCAGAGACTGCTCAAGGCTCCTTTGTCTAGGCCTGCATACATATAAAGTGACCACTACACCATGCAAATGAGAATTATTTTATTTTCTCAATAGTATCAGTAGTCACACTTTATTCATGTTATTGTTTTCTTGACATTTTGTCTATACTGGTGCCTTAGTAGTAATATTTTTAACCTTATATTATGGTTACTGGTATTATAAGGACTTTCCTAGTTAGAAAGTAAATTCAATTAAAGATACCTAAATATCTCCCTTATGTCTCAATTATGTGGCACATTGGTTTTTATAAGCCACAAATGCCAAATTAATAGCCTTATTTATGAATTGACAGGACTATGTAATAGCTATTCCTTGTTTCTTGCATAGATATTTCTTTAACATATGAGATTAAAGTAATTCAAAATGGTAATAACTTGAAATAAAGTCATTGAGGGAATGAAGCAAAAGGTAAATTCACCATAAGTGACCTCATTAAGTGAGAGATAATAAAATTGTGCCTTGAGATAGATAGAGAGAGAGAGAGAGAGAGAGAGAGAGAGAGAGGGAGGGAGGGAGAGATGGATTATCTAGATAGATAGTTTTCCTAGTGACCATATGAATGCTCTTAAAATTATGGTATTAACTAACTGAAGTTCACTGACTATGACTGCACTAGAAAAACAAAAACAAAATTCTTTGACATTTGTTCTCCCTTTGACAAGAAATCATATAGCCCCAAACTATGTTGTTAGTTCCTTTCCACTGGACAGGAAGAGAGCCGGGTAGATGCTCCTAGGCATGTCGCTGTCTAAGCTGAACTTGGTGTCAGCGCTGGTGCTTGTGCCTTGCTTTTAGCTATGAACATTGTTAAAACACATTTTTGAGATGTGAAACTTGTCACAGTTTTAAAGCCACATGGCAAGGCTGGGGTTGTACAGGTGGCAATCTGGTGCTGCAGAGTTTATGCTTTAGGTGAATTTTTTCAAGGTTGAAGTTAGAAAACAAGAAATGTGAAAAGAATCCTCCAAATAAGCAGCAACAATGTGACCTTGGTCACTTCACAAAGACAAAGAAAGGTCATGGGAAAAAAAATGCTCAAGTCTAGTAGCATTAGTGAGATGGAATGGAGACAAGAATTTAGAATTCCTATCAATTTTTCTTTTCATAAAACTATTCTCAGGTGTGATATTGTTCTATTAATTACTTTCACTATGACATTCTTACTACAGGTTTCAAAATTAAGTCATGCCAACAGTTAGCTTACAATTTTTATGGTGACTTACACTAATAAATCTTGGAAAATATTTTCTGAGGACATACATTTGCAAAGTTTTTTGTAATTAAGCAACTAAGACATTACTGAGTGTTCAATACTTGTACTTAGAAGAAACTTATCCAAACAATGACAATCTCTGGAACAGTTTGGAAAGGAGAACAATTCTTAATTCCAAAATCAGAATTTTCCAATTTACATCAGAAATAAATTCTTTTCTTGAAGCTATTATTCTTCTACAATAACTTTCCTTTTCTTTTTTGGATAGATCTACAGGGTGTTCAGGGTCTCACTACTAGATTGGATTTATAGTAGTCAACCTGTTTACATCCTCCCAGGAGCTGGGATTATAGGCATGTGCTGCCACGCCCAGTCTCAATTGCTGGCTCATCATTTCCTGGGGGCAAGGGTAGCTCAACAGGTATGGGGATGGAACCCCAGCCCCTGAACCTGCTTGTAGGAGCTTTCATTCAATGATCTATTTGGCCAGCTGTTAGGGTTTTTTGTTTGTTTGTTTGTTTGTTTTTGTATTTTAGAGAAGGGTCTACAGGGTGATCAGGGTCTCATTACTAGATCTGACTCTAGTGATCTGCCTGGTTACAACTTCCCAAGAGTTGAGATCGGGAGGTGGCACGAGCCACCACACCCAGTCTGTCCCTTAATTTTTCTTTTTAAATCTAAGTGTCTAGCCTTTGTCATATCACCTAGTTCTTTTTTACTTTCATCATTATTATTGAATGTTAAATTTTAATTTTACTCTGACTTAATCCATATTCAACAAACTAAACATGAAATCCTTTTCAGTGGCATTAAAAGACATCAAATTCTTGGAATTGATTCTATTTCATTATTCTTATACTAAAGTAAAGATAATTGTATTAAGTATAGAGGTGTTTTTGGCTGTTAGACTCTGGGTTAGCTATCACTTTCATCAGTCAGTGAGAAAACAAGCACAGGTTGCATTAATTAATCTTCAAAAAGTGATAATAACAGCCTGAAAGTGACACAAGACTGATTAAGGAAGAAGGATAACCTATTTAAGAAAGACCTGACTAATATTGGCCAAATGCAACTCACATGGAATATACATATGTGTGAAATAAACAGATAAATGCCCCATTAAAATACTGTTATTATTTGAAACTTGGTCATTTATTTCATTTTTAAATATATACAAACCGTATATATATTCACATTGTACACAGACAGTGTTAAGAACACTTCATTCTAAGAATATAAACAAGCAAAATCTCTTAGAGGAGCATATTAACTATTTGCATAATGGAAAGCAGTGGTGACACATTCACATTAATGTGGACTAGGAAACGTCTTTCTCTAGCAGAGGCCTCCTGAGTGCAATACAGAGGGAAACAAGGAGACTGCGAAGCCAAGGGCTTTCTGGTACTCGTGCAAATGCTTCATGTCACACCAGTCCCAATGTCCTCATGGAATTTCTGTCTTTAGAGTAAGTCAGAGTATCAGTGTTTTAGATGAGTGGTAATGAAATAGACAGGAAAGGTAAAAAGGAAAGCCAGAAAACATCACTTCAATGACCCAATAGATCAAAAATCTGCAGGAATGATGGGACACCTGTGAAGCTGTGTCATGGCAGTGTCAGAAGCACACATGGAAACTCATTTTACAAGACTATTAATTTGCCTATACATGCTCCATAATCTTATGGCTAATATATATGCTTATTACAATATGTGACATTGTAATATACACTAATTGTATAATATGTAATCATGCTATGTGTGCTCAGATTAGCCTCCTGAGGTTAATAATACCATTTTAAACCTCATGTACAAGATGAGGACTTAAGGAATTTTTCAAGGCTGTATAGGCCATATGTATCCAATATTTGAGTACTCAGCAGTGTTTCTAATAATATCAGTTTTTATGTTTCATCATCCTTTGTGGAGTACATTGAGTTTGAAAACGCTTCTTTAATTCCACATCACTAATTAGAACTATAGCCTAAATAGAAGAGTGCCTTCTGGCCCTATAGGTGTGCAGGCCATAGTATCACGGAATTTAAAGTAGGCAGGATTTTAGGGTTTAGGGAAATGTTTTCAGAAATAGAAACACAGATAGAATCAAATGAGGAGGGCATTAATCCCCTTCTTGAAAAGAAAGACAACTATATACTTGCATTCTTACATGAATGATGTCAGATCATTGTGATTGTGGACAAATAGTTATGGACATTTCTGTTTATCTGAAATATGAAACGAAGGAACAACTGTACCAGGGACTAGGAAGATATTGAGCAACACCAAGGTGGATCAACACAGACTGCTTGTTCAGATAAAGCAAAGAAAATCAGAATTGTAAAGGTAGAATTAAGATTTATATTAAAATCAATAATCATAGAATATGAGCAATGCAAAAAAATTGATAGGGTTCTATGGTAATGCAGGCAGCTTTACTGCAAGAATATTAAAGCTAAAACTTTAGCAAGTCTCCATGGCACAGGTAGCCCTATAAATGTGAGGGATGTTGGGAATTAAAATCACACTGGCAATCAAATAAATGTAAATTAAGAGCATGGAATATCATTTCTTATTAATTGAATCTGTAATAAGTAATATCTGACATAACGTTAGAAAAGCGTACATTGAAATGGAACTTGTGAGTTGTGGGTGCTAACACATCTTGGGAAACTCCCGTGCACAGTAATTCTGCAATGACATTAAACCAAAAATGATATGGTAATTTCTGTTCCTATGAAACTCTACATTCTGTTATTTCTACACAGACATAGGAGAACTGTGTAAAATAGTCAAATATTTTGTGCATAGAAGAAAATGAGCTTTAGTAGGAGAACTGAATAAACTGTGATGTTTTTATATCATGACAAACTAGAATTAAGTAGCTGAATCTATTCATCTATCTACTCAGAAACAAAATTCACATGCGAAGCATTGATTAAGGAGAACAAAGAAACACAGGTATACATATACTGCCCAATATTTGTAGGTTTATGTTTCTATAAACTTAGTGTAACTTGACGGTACTGTCTGTCAAACATGCATTTAGTTGATTAGATCACAGATATTAACATACAAAGTTAGTCAAGGTGAAAATTCTACACATTGTTATTTTCAAAAAAATGATTACAATGTCTAATACAATCACCTCAGCCATCCTGTATATATGCCTGCCAGGTTTTTCCTATCTTTTACTTTTCAAAATTAAATTAGATTAAAAAACAAACATTCATTTATTATACCTAACCTAACAAAAAGCTAGCATAGCCCAGCTTAATTTAAATATGCTGAGAGTGATTATATTAACCTACAATAGGTAAATCACCAAACAAAAAGGCTGTTTTGCAATAGTGCTGGTCACTTCATCCAAACTGTTGAATATTTAGATCCAAAAAATATCTAAGCTCCTAAGAGGGCAGTACTGTAGAGATTTGGTTGTTTATTCTTTGATGTATGGATGAAAGACTGTGGCTCACTCTTGCTGCCCTGTGTCCTGAGAGAGTGTGGTTCCATATACAGAATTACCATCCCAGAAAAAGGATCAAACTCAAAATTAGAACTAGAGATTTGGATTAACATCTATGAGTGAGACCCTGAACACCCTATAGACCTTCCCCCTCTCAAAAAAAGAAAAAAAAAAAAAAAAGATTTTTAGAAGAACCTTTAGAATTGCTTCAAAAAGTGGCAGGAAGAATGGAATAAATGAGTTCAAAGGAGCAATGAGTAACTTTTTGTGGGGGCAAAGGTTAAAAAAAATGGTCTGTTTTGGTGTAAAATTTTTTTTTTAAATTTAAATGTTTACAGTATTTTTAAAGTCACAACTCTTATTTACATCTAATTTTAACTACAGGCTTTTTAGTTTATGTAGACACAAGTTCTAGTACCGTAATTCATGATCTTAATTTCTTGTACAGTTCTGAGGAAAATGGCCAAGATTTTGTTCATGTAGGGAAGATGGCTGTGGCCATGTTTGCCACCTGCTACCGAGTTTGTAGGTTAGTAAACTGAATTGTTTGTGAATAGAAGCGTTCATGAACCTAAGCATTACAATATATTTCTCAGTTTTTTTCCAATTCACTTAAAACAAGATTTCAAAGATTCCTTTTCTTAATTTCTGTATTGTAAGATGAAACTGGTGTTACATCTACCTAAAAATGAGTAAATAAGGAGGGCACTGCTAAGTGTGTGGGGCTGGATGTCATACACGTGTTTAAGAATAGCTTCTAGGAAAAAGACCCTAAAAAGATTAGTAGGCACAAGTACATTGTCAAATTATTTGGGGCATAATAGAGAGAGAAGCTTAGGAAGAGGAACAATTGATGTGCAAGCAGTGTGAGTAGGGATCTCAGCAATCTACTGGAAGGCTCAGATGATGGATAAGCACCAAGATGTTTTCGCTGTTAGGATGGCAATATCGTTCTCTTTCTCAAAACCCTATGTTGCCCAGATATTTAGATCCCAAGCGTATTGTGAAGAGCACAGGAGCTTCTATAATGCAGCACTTCTCAGCCAAGAGAAGGCCTGCAGAAAGGTTGCAGTGAGGGCTATTTTCCAGAAGCATTCCAAGCAGTGTGCATAACAAATAATTCATGTCTTAAGAGGATCCTGAAGGTGTGTTGCCACGGTGCACCACTCATACCCTTCCGGTCTAGTAATTAACCAACTTTAGAAAAGTTCCCCAATTGCTTCTCGGCCTTTTGGCTAAGATCAAGTGTAGAAAAGTTCCCCTACATTTTTTTTAAAGATTACTTTCTGAAAGTCATGTAGTTGTAAGATGGTGTTCCTTCAGCAATCTGCATTCAGACTTTGCCACTGAAGGTGTCACTGGACTGAAGTAAATGGAAATATGCTGCTGACCACACCACCGTTTAGGTTCTTTTTGTTAACAGTAACTTTTATTATTCTATTTCTAGGGTATAACATCTTTTTGATGTATTTGGATTGAGAGAAGAGTTTGGAAGCTTACCTTTGCCCTTCCTTAGAACAATAGTCCTTATTTAATAAGCCTAGAGCAGTCATAAGACTTATTTCATAGACCAAAAAAAAAAAAAAACAACCAGAGATCAGATATATGATGAGAAGAACCACTGTTAGCTGGACATTACTCAGAACTTAACTTGTCACCTGACCAATGAGGTAGTTAAAAGTTACTCTTGTCAAAAGTAACATCAACAAAAATATCTCTATATATACATATAAAGAGATGTCTTTTGTTTATATACATTTTCTTTCTCTTTTTTTTTCCATTTTGTAGTCTCCCAAATAATGACACTAGAAGGATTTGGAGAATTCCCTTGTTTGTTTGTTTGTTTGTTTGTTTGTTTGTATTTTAGGGAAGAGTCTACAGGGTGTTCAGGGTCTCACTACTAGATTAGACTCATAGTGAGCCACCTGTTTACAGTCTCCCAAAAGCTGGGATTCCAGGCGTGGAGAATTCCCTTAGAGCTGTAAGAATTTAACAGCTCCCTCAGTAATAGGTTCTAGTTATGTTTTGTGTCCAGATGTTCCCCCAAAGCCTAGTGTTGTCATACAGATTTTTCTTCAGAGGTGACTGAATTTAGAGTGTGGGATTAATTTCCAGTGTAGCATTGGTATTAAGGGTGCTAAAATAAAGAGTGGATGATGGCTGAATCAGTCTGCTGATTGGATTAGCAGTCTCCAAATCCTTGTAGACAGGACAGAATAAACAGGACAAAACAGGCTTGTCTTTCCTGTTCTTTCTTGTTGCTTTTGTTGTCTTCTACCACCACGAACTGTTGCCACTCAATCATGTGCCACCCTGCCTTTGAGCCAACAGATTATGAGCTGAAACTTCTACAAACTGTGAGCCAAATAAACTCTCATGACTTTAACTTATAGGTGTTGAGTATCTTATCTTAGCAATAATAAATGTAATTAACACAGGTCTTCATTTAGTTAGTAACTGGACCAACTTGGAAAATGATAAAAGATATGACTTCTTACTGGGCTGACCTTTATTACTACCTTTATTACTTTTATTGAGACTGATGAGAAGTTCTTGGCAAAAGGTCCGTAGATACCATATTTTATTAGAATCAAATAATTATATTCATACAAAGGTCCCAGCATACCTCTTGAACTGTTTTAGTCATGATGGTAATTTAATTCTTGTGGCTCATGGTTAGACATCCACACATGATCATTGTTGTTTTGGGAGTATTATTATCCCTATTGCACTTGTGAGCCCAGTTTGTAACTGTGCGTCCTATCATTGACACTGGCCTACAGAAATAGCACCATAGAAATTTCGAGGATCCTAGGACTCTTTCACTGCTGTAATGCGCACTTCTTGATAATTGTCACTTCTTCTGTAGATGTCCACAATTTACTTTCTGGCTTGATTCATTCACCGAAACAGTGCCATATAAAAGCATTTTATTGCCTTGCTGTCATTGGATACATCAATTCAAGCAATTGTACCTTGATTAGCCTGTGTGATCACTTCTTTCTGTGCTTTTGGGTCATCTCCTAGGATTCTTCTCCATGGTTAGAGCCTCTAATTATTTGTAGGAGTTCTCTTCATACTTATACACTCTCATAGATAGCCTCATAACTTTCTCCCTTCTGTCAAGGACACTCAGAATACAGTACTACGCATACTTTTCTGGCTGCTATTGGAAAAAAATGTTGCATTTTACTTCTTCTGTTCTGTGTAGTCTCTGCCTGGGGACATCAGTGGACTACTCAGGGGTTTGGAAGGGAGGTTTAGAGGTAAGGTAATCCTTCCATACCAGCTAAGCAGCCAGGAGAAAACAAGGCTTTTCATTCCCTGGTGCCCGTCACTTGAGGCCACACCATTGCAGAGAAGGCAAGTTCTTAGAAACACTGACTTGTTCACTACAAGAGTCTTCCAGGGACTTAACAGTTGATGCCTGTCTGCCACTATTCCTCCCAGCTGCTGGGCAATAAAGAAGATCCATCCTTCCAGACAGGAGCCTAGGCATTGCTCCTAATATTCACCACAGTGCAAGGTAGCCAACACTAATGAGCATTCTCAGAGCTCCTCTCTGATTTCCTAGGAGTCCCAAATTCTCTCACTCTCTTCTGTTTATTAAGTGACTCAAGAGCTTTTAATTGCTCTCTATCTTCATTATGGCTCTTAAATCCCATTCTCAAATGCTCCTGCTGCTTTTCTCTTAACAACTCGCACAGTACTTCTCAGAGAATCGTTTCTTTATTTTACCATTAAGTTTTTTTAAGAGGCCAGAAACTCTCCTCTTAAAGACAACTAAACAAATACAAGTAGCTTGTAATTACAGTTATATATTTTCTTAACAAGAAACAATTTAGTACTTACATTACAAAGATGATACTGTAGTCTGAATGGCGGCCGTATTTTTAGCTCATCGAAAGGTGTGCCCATTCTTAATCAAGTAAGCCTGCATAGATTAATTGAAATTTAGGCAACTGTCTCAAAGCAAGGCTAAACCTTTCTTGGATTAAAGGCTTGTACATATCTTGAATGATATTAGACACTAGAAATTTCATATAATACAGTGTCATCATGAAAGTGATGGAGTCATCTTGTTCTTTTCCCTAAAGCACAAGATTGAAGCAATTGTTGCTATTAGGAGTTTATAAATAAGCTTGTCATTCATAATGAGAAATCTGTGTGATACACATTATTGTTTGGGGTGTGTATTAAGAGAAAGTTAACACTGTGATGGCCTCTAGCTAAACCCCAGACTTTGGACTATAAAACATCTTGCATTTACACAAACAAATTGCTTTATGTTACTTTCTCCTGTTTTATGGCTGAGAAAAAAAAAAAAAACAACACAAAAACCCAAGTGTTTTGGTAGACAAATGACAAGCTATCAGACTATCCCTATTGCAACTTACAGACAGATGTTTGATAACTGCAGCTGTCACAGATGGAAGGGGTTGTGTCAAGATATCTTCTCCTGGGGGGCTATTAGTCTCTGATCTGAGATATGCCATAGGGGAGAAAAAGAGAAGAAAATAGTAAGCACAGGCATTAGGGCCATTTATCACCTACTGCTGTGTGTAGAATAAAAGGATCCTCTTTCAAGATAGTCTATTATCTGCTGCTTGCTGGCTTCATGCTGTCATGTTTTTTTTTTTTTTTTTTTTTTTTCCAGTAGTCAATAAATTGCTGAAGGCCACATTTAGAGAGTAAGTACTGTTATACCTCTAACTTTATATATTGTTCTTTTATTTACAGCAGTATTTACCCATTTGGGAGGACAGTAGAATTCTGCTATGTATGTGAATGTGTATTTTCCTCATCTTTTGTTTAACAGACCATTTCCTTGATGATAGCTAACAAAATTCTTCTGATGGCTAAGTATAAAAATATTTTTATAACATGTTTGCAAGAACAACGTAATTTTAAAATTCTTGCCCCTGACTGAAAGTGCTTAAAATGAGTACACAAATACTTTTGATGCTCACATATTACTTATTCCTTGCGTTTGGTCTCATCTGTGATTTAATACATGTGTTCTTTAAATATTCTGCGTACCCCATGGGATTCTAGAAGCTACAGATCAATTGGTGTAGCAACATTACTTTCTTTTATCACTAAGTGATAACTGGAGATTAAAAACTATGCTATATATTTCTAAAAAACTAAAAATAAGGAGGGAAGTAGGGTTGAAAACTATTTAAGAATGTTTCCAGTAAGGAATTTTCAACAACCTTTGTTCTACCCAGCCAGGCATTCACTCACTAATTTATTAAGGACAAGATCAATAACCAGAACAAGATTGCTGTGCTTAACTTGAATCGAATTTATGCCATGTTTACAGCTGTTTTCTCGGATAGCATCCTTGGAGGAGATGAGCTGTTAATCTAATGTGTTTTTGCCAACATTTTGCATGCGTTGATTGCTTCAATGACTTCCTAGAGATCCTTTATATTAAGCCCCAACTCATAGCCAGGAATCAATCGAGAGCACTTTACTTCCCTCTAAGGAATATAGAAAACTGATCAGGAAGAAAACGGTGCCTCTAATTGTGATTAGCCTTGGACAGTGTATGTCTACCTGGGTAAAGAAATGGTGAACAGCACTGTTCGCTCTGGAGGTGTTACAGATACCAAGTTAATATCCTGTGTGCTATAACAGGCCACACCATAAAAGTAACTGCTCAGAAAAACATTTTCTGCTCCACAGTTTTTTTAATCAGAAGATTTACCATAATTAACTTGGGTCTCTTAAGGGTATAACCAGAGGACTGGGCTACTACTGGAATGCTCAAGCAGGGAAGACACCCCATTACAATTTCATTATAGATGTTTGGTAGAATTTATTTCTTTAGGACAAGAAGATAGGTGGCTATTACTTCTTCAGAGCCATAAAATACAGAAAAAGTCAAAAGTAGAAGCTGTAGAAGATAGAAACTTATATTAAAATACCACCATGGAAGCAATATCCCATCATCTTTACCATAGTCTATAGATTGAAAGCAAATTACAAGCTGATTTTGATCACACTCGAGGGGAGAAGATTACATAAGGGTGTAACCACCAAGAGTTGGAAACTCTGAAAAGCACCTTTTGAGGTAGACCATAGTCTACCTCAAAAGAATCAAATCCTTAGTATATTCAAATGAATCCTCCTCTTGAGGTCTTTTAGGAGGTCATTTCCTACAGCAGTGACTCTAACTCCAACATTTTATTGTCTACCTCAGGAGTCAGGGCAACAAATGAAGATTATGGGTCTAATCTGTTAAGTGCACATCCTGTGCACAGTTCCTCTCCATTTGTGAGTGTGTGTCATTAGAGTGACAAATTATCTTACTCATTGCACATGCCACTGGGACAGACAGGCATAAAATAACAGCAGTAAATGTTCTAAGAAGTAGAGAAATGTGTAAAGGGAAAAGGAGTCAGTGATTCATAGATCTTTCAAAATGAATAAAGCTAATGTTATTTGAACCCCCCCACATCTTCAACAAATATTATATCTCTATCTTTTTTAATATAATCATTACTAAAACAATAGGTATATACATCATAGCTCATTGTGGTTTCAATGTGTGTGTCAACAATGATTAATGATGTTGAGCATTTAAAAAATACCTATTGGCTGCCTTTATATCTTTTCTTTCTTTCTCTTTCTTTTTTTTTTGGTGGGTAGGATGTGCCAGGGATCAATATATCTTTTTCTTAGTACATTTGTGCAGCATTAACAGACTTAAACTGAGTGATTAATAAAGAATATTGGTTTATTCCTGGGAGTTTTGAAAAATAATTCCAAGATGCAGGCCTATGAAGATACATTTACCTGGTGAAGGATTCTCTCTCCTTCCAAGTTGTTGCTTCTGCAAAGGCCAAGAATGCTGTTTTCAAAAGTGTAAAGCCTGAGGACCCAAAATGGCTAATTTGGTTCCCTTATGCCCTTGTGTAAGGAACAGCAACAAAACGGTGGCAGAGGCAGCTGACCAAACATGGCAGCAGAGCAACAGCTCTAGTCTGTCTCTCTGTTTTTCTTTCCATTACATTCAGGCTCTCTTCCTTAGGCTACACCCATAATCTCAGAAGTACTTCGACCCATAATCCCATCAGTACTAAAACCCATAATCCCAGGAATCATGGATCAAGTCTCAAACTCTAGAAGTCCCTGCCCTCTGACTCATGAGGCTTTGGGGGGGGGGGGGACAACTAGACATAAACCATAACAGCAAACTATTTTTATTGGAATATATGAAATATTACTTTTGCCATTTCAATTTGGAAACATTGGCATTGTTCCACTCCTATTTTTCATTAATAACTGTTATTCATCAATCAAATTAGAAAAATTCATTTCCTTTATAAAAATCTTACTATGCTTGAGATAAATTTCTTCTTAAGAAATAATCTCTCAAGTTTTACAGGAACATATGTACACCAACTGTAAGAAATATGCAAACACTGGGCTCAAGTAGATTAGGATTAGAACTGTTAAATCTACATGCTAGTTTCAGAAAAAAGTAATAATTTGAAAAATTAGTATTTTTAATCATGAATGGAGCATATAACTGTATTTTAGGTTTAAGTGTGTTATAAAAATTTTATAATTTTCAGTGTATAATATTTGGTGAGAATGAAAGGAAGGAAAGGAAAAGGAAGAAAATGATAAAAGAGGGTAAAATGGAAACAACACTTTGTAAATAGGGAGGGGCAGATAAATTGAAGGGAGGGGAGGGTACTAGGAAAACAGAAGAATCAAAATATGTCATGTACAAACTTCCTCTGATGTATGTGATCACTTTGTACATCAAAATTATACCTAGAAAATTAATCAGATAAAATATTTGGTATGTTCCCCAGCGATAATAGCTATAGCTATAACAGCTATAGCAAGTGCTGATAGTCAAAACAAATTTTAAACATTAGCTTCATCTATTAACTTTTAGGCATTTGGAATTTAATCACAGCCAGCCAGGTAGTTCAACAGATTCAAGTGCCTGCTTAGTTAGACACAGGGACTGGGGTTTGATCCCCGGTGTATCATACCAGCCCAGACCCAGAGCAGGCTGAGACGGTGATTGAGACTGGTTGTGGTGGCACACACCTGTAATCCCAGAATTTAGGAGGCTGAAAACAGGAGGTTCCCTAAGAGTCTGATCTATGTAGTGAGACCTAGTAGACCCTGTACCAAATGCAATTAAAAAAAGAGTTTATTTGCAAATGATCATTTTTATTGATTGAAGGATCATTTCTTAAGACATTTATTTATTTATTTATTTATTTATTTATTTATTTAGGTACAGGGTCTTGCTGTGAAGCTTGGACTCATAGTCATCCTCCTGTTTCAGCCTCCTCAATGCTGGGATAACAGGCATGCTCACCACTTCTGGTTTTATGGCCTGCTCCCAGCCCTGCTGGATCTTCTTATGCTGTCCAGTATTTACACACAAGAACAAACTGTCATCTGGAGTGAAGGTCACATTTTTAAACCAGGACACACCTCACCTTGCTGTCAACCGGGGCTTGTACTCTCTATTCTTGTTATCTGTTCCAGTAACGTTTTACTCTGGCTATAGAGAAGCATATTTACAATACAGAAAGTGAAAAAATAACCTTCTAAGAATGGAAATATCCACGCTGAGATGGCAATTGAGTCTGAGTGTGGTGGCATGTACCTGTAATCTCAGCTCTTGGGAGGCTAAAACTATGAGTCCACTCAATGTAGTGAGATGCTTTGGCCCTGTAGATTCTATGCTGTGCTAAATACAAACAAATGAAAAGAATGGAAGTAGCTTTATATACATCCAGTTTCTTTTAAAGGATTATTTACATACCATATTTTTATAAAATCTGTTCAACACTGTTTGTGAGTGGAGATGATTTGCTAAGATTGCTTTATCCTCTAGAATCAAGGAAAAATAATTAGTTTTTCAATGTGGTTTTCAGATATTTAATGTAACCATGAATTTTCTTTTTTAAATAGCCTTGAGGTGTGCACTCACTGGAATATTCCTCAAACCCCTGTAAGTCTAAATAGATAAGTAGGCTAGGTGTAATACTCTAGGCCTGTAATCACAGCATTTGGGATGCCTCTTTATGGGTTTGAGGCCAGAGTGGGCTACATAAATGAGTTCAAGGCCAGCCTACACCATCTAATGGAAGCCTGCATATATACACAAGTAAGTAAATAAATAAATAACTAGCTGAAGTGTTGCCAAAGCAATGAATTTGGAAGTGCACACTTCTAGGAAGAGAGATGCTATTTTGGTCACCAGTCCTGATGGCAGCTACTTTTTAAATTTTATTTTAGGGAAGGGTCTACAGGGTGTTCAGGGTCTCACTACTAAATAATACTCCTAGTGATTCATCTCTTTTACAGCCTCTCAAGAGCTGGGATTACAGATGTGTCCACCACGCCCAGTCTCCATTGCAGTCTCAGCATGTCCCGAGGGCAGAGCCTCACACCACAGGCCTGTGGTATGAATCCCAGGCCCTGTGCCTACTTGCAGGTGCTTTAATCCACTGAGGTATGTGGCCGGCCCCTGCTGGCAGCTACTTAGTGTAGATGTTATTTCACAGCACTGGAAGGGCTACAGTGAAGAGGCATGCAGCTATTTAATGTCATAGCATATAATCAAGGATCTTTCACATCTCAACAGTAGAATAAAAATAGAGGTCATGTAGATTTTGCTATACTGTTGCAATGTAAAACCTAATTTTTAAAAATATTTATAATCTCACAATGCCATGAAAGCAGCGTGGAGCTCAGTATTATCTTTGATTTATGAATATCCACTGACCTCTTATTCCTATCTTATAAAATATTTTCAACTTAATTTTCTATATGTGTAATTATAAATTCTCATTTATCTTGTGTATGGAAATGGTGATTACAGAGTTAAATACTTTAAACAAGGCAAAATTAGCTTGGTGGAAAATGACAAAGCCAAGACTCAAGCAGGCATCCAAATTCTTTCCTTTTATGTTACATCTATTTCCTGGATTTTCTTACTAAGTGAATTTTCACTGATTTCCATTCAATATTTAACATTTTAAGAATTGGCATCAAAAACTACATATTATTTTACAAAAATGCTTTTTGACCTTTAAAAAAGTAATTTTGTCCTTTTAAATTTATTTACACACACATATCTCCAAACTTTATATCAAGTACAATGTCATTAGTGGGTATCAATCTTCTTCATGATAAAATGCAAATCCTTCAAATAAAGGACATTTCTAGCCTGCTGTTTCTTATCCATTTAAACTTTCATTGTAGCACAAGAAAAGCTTGTGCTCTCCCAGTGTATTGATATTATCTGGAGGATCATCGGATTTTCAAAGCAGTTTCTATTGTATTTCCGAATTGTTTGACATTACCATAATACCCATATTGCCTTTCTGAAACTTGTTTCTGTCTAGTGTGTACAGTAGCTGAGATCAGGAGCACAGGATGCCAGGTAATTTAGAGAATCATCAAACCATGAATTTTCAGCTTGAACTACTTTAGGCCGTTGGCTCCATCCTTCTAAAGCTCAAATCCATTTTATAAAAACAAACATTTTAGATCATTGACTCCAAAGGGAATTAAAAAAAACTCAACTGGCTGAAAGAACTTATTTCTCCTTTATGTGCATGTAATAATTTAGAAAATACTTTCTTAATGAATTGCTTTTCCTTTCCAAGACAAAACTACTCAGAGAAAAGCATAGTATGATTGGCCCAATAAGACTCTAGATTAGAGTCTTAGCCAATGAAAACATTATTAGAAATAGAGCAAGAATCTTCGGCTGAGTATCCAAGCAAAAAATAGGAATTTAAATGCAAAATTGAAATATATTATTACTTATTACTAAAGTTCAGTTCCCATGAAAGCCACTTTGTTTTAATATTGTTCATTGTCAGGATGAAATTAATGACTTATAAATAAAGAACCACCAATCACTGTCGACACACTTCATAGACAACATTAGTTTCTAGACTTTAGTTGAACTATATACAATAATTAAATATTCAAAACCTCTCTAGTGAACAGCATGCTTATCAGAGGAGAAGGACTGGTGATAATTGCCATGATAAACCGATGGTACCAAGGGCTCTAAACGGGCTTTCCTACTCTGCACAACTTCAGCTAAATCCTGAACTGTATGATATACTTTGAGCATTTCCACTCCACAGCTTCAGAATCTAGGGGATGAATACTTCCTTGTAGAGCTGAGCTTCCTCTCTTAATGACTAAATTTGTTTATTTAAACATCCTGGTTGCTCATTATTCATTTTCAGTTATGAGTCAGATTTCTTCTTGAGTTTAAATTTCTTCTCAGGTTAAAATGATAAATTAATGTGCTTATTAAATCCTTAAAAGCCTTCTCATTTCAATGAATAAAGTGACAAATATTATACTATGATGTTGACGTTTTGTTTCATGGATCATGATGTAGAGATGGAATGTTGTAGATTGTGGGGTGTGTGTGTGTGTGTGTGTGTGTGTTACTAGGGACTAAACACTGGGCCTTTTCACTGAGAATATCACGGCCTTATTCATTTCTCTATTTTGAGACATAGTCTTCCTAGGTCATTAAGTTCCCCTAGATTTTCTTGTCTAAGTCTCTCAGGGTAAATTACTATAAGTCTTGCAGTTCGACAGTTGAAGGTAGACTTCTATCTTGTTTACTTCAATACTGTGCTGGTTGCACTAGACCAACTGGCTCTCCATGATCATTTGAATCCATTTATTGAGAATCATAATAACTTGTTGAAATTTTTGGGCTGCATTTTATTGATTAGTCAAATTGTGAAGAATAGAAGCTTTGAACAATTTGAGCCAGGCGTGGTGGCTCATGCCTGTAATCCCAGCACTTGGGAGGCTGAGGCAGGAGGATTGGTATGAGTTTGAGGCCAGCCTGGGCTACAAAAGTGAGCTCAAGATCAGCCTTAACTGCATAGCAAGACCCTGTCTCAAAAAGACAAAAAAAAGAACAAGAACAACAACAACAAAAAAAACCAAAAAACAATTTGAGTTTTCATATATATCATGCTATTTTATTTCCAGTTTCAATTTTTGTTAGACTTCCTTAATCAGTTTTATAGTTTTATCACATGAATTTATCTATATTTTGTTAGCTACAGCTAGATTTTTATTAATTTATTTTTTTTGCTGATGTTGATGTAAATGATACATTGTTTTAAATTTCAAATTCTATATATTTTTCCTGGTATTTGTAAAGTATTTGACTTCTCTATATTATCATTGCATCTTACAACTTTTTGTAGACATTTATTAGATCTAAGAATATTATAGTTGCTTACTTTATATTTTCTACCCAGATATCATATTACTCGAGATTAAAAATACAATTATTCTTTCCTTTCCAATATGTACACATTTATTTTGTTTTTCTGTCTTATTACATAACTAGGATCTCTAAGATATTAAATAGAAGAACTCAGAGAAGCAGTCTTTTTGCTATTACTTTCTGCTAAGTATATTGTGTTAGTCATGCTCTTACTAGATGCAGTCCCCATTATTGTTTCAAATTATATGGGTTAGTTGTACTTGTTGAGTTTATTTAAAAAATATGAAGTTGGGGCTGGGGAAATAGCTCAGTAGAATAAGCACTTTATTGGCAAGTGCAAGCCTGAATTCAATCCCTGGTCCTGGAAAAAAAAAAAAGAAAGTCAAGTCACTTGGTATCATTATCTGACATGTTATGAATATTTAAAATTGAAACTTTTATGTACTATCACTAAACATTCTATGTAAGAAATAAAGTAGATATACATTTTGAAATAATCATTACAATAATGTAGGAAACATTTTCATCAATGCACTGGAAAAGGTATTCTAAATTTTCAGAAAAACACTGGCCATAAAAATAAATAGTAATCAAATATGATATGTATTAAAATTTTCTTTATACTGAGAGAAAATACTGATAACTCAGTGAAAAGATCAGTTAAATAATTGAGAATCATATGTGCATATCATACAGATAAGAAAATGGATGTTGGTAGCTATTCATTTTTCATTTTTATATAACTTATACTTCATATTTTCCTCAACAATTCCTGTAAAGATAAATTTCCCAATATACTACAATACAGTATAAATAAAACTTTTCAGTGCACTGTGAAATCAAAGTGCTGTGTAAATAATTTTATTATGTTATTGGCTTTATTGTATTTGTCTGGAACTCAACTCACATTGAGTTGAGTAATAGTATTTCCAATTATGCCTGCAGAATGCATTTGCAAGGTAACAGAAAAGTAGAAATCAAGATATGTTTCTTTTTTATATAGTGTCTTAGTTACTTTTTGCTCGTTGCTGGGACAAATACCCGACACTCAAAATGAAGGAAGGAAAGGTTTATTAGCTCACAGTTACTGGAGGTTTCAGTTCATATTCGGCTGGTCCAAGGCTGAGTGGAGCAGGACAGAGAGCATCCAGTTCATGGCGGTGGAACAGCAACAAAATGGTGACAGAGGCAGTCGACCAAACATAACAGCAGAGCAACAACTCTAGTCTGTCTCCTGTTTCTCTTTATATTACATTCAGGCTCTCCATCTTAGCCTCCACCTTAGGCTATACCCATCATCCCAGAAGTACTTCGATCCATAATCCCACCAGTACTAAAACACATAACCCCAGGAATCATGGATCAAGTCTCAATCTATAGAAGTCCCTGCCCAATGACTACATGAGGCTTTGGGGGGACAACTAGACATAAACCATAACGTATAGCAAAAGAAAAATCTTGCCATGGCTTATACATTGGCATAAGCATTTGTAACAATGGAGAGAAACTGGTATCAACTGCTAGTATGAGTACAGGCTGATGTGAACACATTCAAGAGTGTTTGCCATTACCTGCTGAATAAAAAGCTATGTGTGGCTCACACATCACCAATAGTACTGCTGCTCTACGTTGAACCTTAACTGTGCTTAGAAATAATAAATGATATATGAAAAAAAAAGAATATAAGAGGAAATTTTTTGTAGTAACTCAAAATTATAAATCAAACAAATGACCTTTTGTAGTTTAATGATTAGTTTGCTACGTTTGCACCATGGATGATAAAATAGCAATGGAAATGAGTAACTAAAGGGAGTTTTTCTAATACAACTATTAATCAAATAAACCAAATACAAAAGATTGACTGGATTTTACCATGAAAGTTCAGAAACATACAAAAAGGATTCTCAGTTTTAAAAATGGTGCAATAAATGCTAAAATCAGAAACTATCTGGGGATATAAGAACAGTGGTACAAGCAACTGCCTTACAAGCACAAGGCCTTGCATTTGATCTCCATTACCAAAAATCAAAACAAACTAAAAGCACGAGTAATAAAATAAGAAATAACATGCAGGTCTGAAAGTGGTTAAATTTAGTATTTGACAGAGTAACAATTAGGAGTTGGCAATCAGAGTCTTCTGGGTTGATGAGGATCAATTCCTTAAACTTGATTCAGTTACATGGATGATCAAAAATATAGTATACAATTGAGAAGTGCATTATAGTTTTTAAAGTGTAATATTTCACACAAAAATCTCTAAAACTACTGCAACATGAAATACATTAACTGAAATATTTAGTTGTTTCATGAAAAAGCAACAAAATATTTCAGTAGAGAATTTGACTTCAAATTCTATTCAAATAGATCAATACTTTTCTTCACTGTTTGCAAAAATAAAGGAAATTAGTTAAATGTATACTGCTCTTCAAGGCAATATAGTAAAAATATAGCCAATAGTACTGCTTGTTTTTATGATGAAAAGGTATTTAAACTTCTTACAAGTAAGAGCCTAGATTCTGAGTGGAGATTTTCCAATCAGTGCCACCAAAAGGCCTTTAACTGTGCCATTGGCCAGGTAAGGAAAATCTTTGCTAGGTAAGGAAAAGCTATGAGAATGGCCAATTTAATTTGAAGGTGTTTTAAACCACATGTTTCTGAACATTTTTGAGCAGTAGGAGTATCATAATAGCAAAATGACAGAGACTTGAAAAGAGCAACATTCCTAGCAATTACAAGGCACAACTTTGTAATTTTGAGGTCCTGTTGCTGTGCAGTTACATTTTGGCCTGCACTTGAATTAGTGTTTTCCTATCTCAGACTTCAACAATACAGCTTAGGTTGATAAAACAGAGACATGTACTCTTTCTATATTTCTGCACTCTGAGATCTATCTTTGTTTTCTTCTGTACCTTTTCACACTGTTTAAAGACTATCATCCCATGGTAGTTAAATATAAGTATTAAGGTTTAGAGTGGATTGTTATAGTAGGAAAGCTTGAAATTTCAAGCACATTCCAAACATCCTGATACATGAGGAATAGTTGGTAACTTTTGCAAATGTGAGGTTCAATAAACTGGATTTAATTCCTCATTCATGTGACTTGGAAATCCCAAATCTAAAAGATTCAAATATTATGGATAAAAAACTATTTGCTGATATTTTGAATCTCAAATACTGTAGTCACTTTGCATTTGCTTATGAAAATGAAATAACATTCACATATTTTAAAAACTATTTTGTAGTCTGGACTTTGAATAAGTGGAAATAAAACGTGAATGCACTTGATTAACACATAAAAATGCATGATTTTAGATCTTTCAGGTATGAATGCAGATAGAAGGTAAGATGAATTATATTTTACTATGTAATATCATTAGAATGATTCTAATAGAAATATTATACATAAAGATAAAAAGGCACACTTGTCTTCTATACCTCGTTATATAATCCCTTCATATGTGTAATAATTATTTCAAAAATAACAAGGAAAAATAGAATTTTACCATAAATTTTTTTGTGTATTTGCCTCAAGGGGATCTATAGAAGAAAGTAGTAATCATGGAAAAAATATAGAAATACAAAGAAATTATCTTGGAAATTATTTTTTAGTTATGTAATATGTGATATCTCAGTAATCATGAGAGGCAAATATTTGTCCAATGTGTGAAAATATTGAATATAGCCCCCTGCTTTACGACTTATATTCCATAGGAACTGGCCAAATAGCTCAGCGGATTATAGTGCCTGCATATACAGAGCGCAGTGGCTGGCAGCTCCATCCCATGGCCTGCTGTGCCAGCCCCAGCCTCTGGACACACTGAGATGGCGATTGAGAGTGGGCATGGTGCCACAAGCCTGTAATCCCAGAATTTGGGAGGCTGTAAACAGAAGGACCACTATGAGTCTGATATGTGTAGTGAGACCCTGTAGACCTTGTACTAAATACAAAAAAGCAAAAAAAAAAAACAAACAAACCCCAAAACCCCCAAAAACCCATATCCCAGTGGTCTCTAGATAATGCCAATTTCTTATAAAACACTATTTTAAAGTTTCTAGCTAATCTAATTAATGTGTTTATTTATTTGTTTTATTTTTCTTTAATATCTTGTAGATATGAACAGAAGTAAATATTCAGTTTGGATAAATTTCTGCCTTGGAGTAGATATTTTATTTGATATAATGATGGTTAATATCATTACAGTATTTTCCTTTAGCCATTTCTATAATATTATATAAAAATAGTGAACATCAATATTTTATATATTTTGTCTCTGTGAAATGCTTAGGTTTTGGGATAGAAAAGAACAGGAGTAATCTTAAAATGCAAATAAATTTAAAACTTATTTGATATAAATAATATTATTTTCCAAGTTGGGGTCTGTTGGCTGACAACTAATATTTTCTCATAGGTCTGTTAAAATATCTATGCTTCAAAAGTATTGCATGAGTTTTCATGAAATTATAAACCTCACTAGTGATACTTTCCATGAATCTAGGGCAATTTGCAGTAAGTCCTGAGTTCTTACTGGGGTACATTCATGCTCGGTGTGTTCTTAAATTCTTCACCAAAACATTGAAATGACAATCAAGAATACTGAAAAAAAACATAATACTGGAACAAAATTATATACATATATGTATTATAATTTATATATAAATTATTATATATTTATACTATGTCTTTATAATTTTATTAAAGAACACATGACATAAATTACATGAATAGATGTATACGTATTTATATACATACACATTGGGGTTGTTTAGATATTATTTCTTTCCATTTTGTTAATGCATTCTGTAGTCTCACAATCTACTGATAGTTTACAGCTCATATCCATAGTAGTTAGGTACAATTTTAAAATCTCAAAGGTGTGATTAAGTTATCTATGAAACCTGCATTGAAACATATAAAAGGACTGATGAATGCACTTTAGAAAAAAAAAAAAAAAAACTACTTCCTCCACCTACATCTTGGGATTCCAACAAATTATTGTCTGTAATGAACTGTAGGTACTTCTTGATGAGCGAAAGGATGAGCATGTGGCTGTTTATCATTTTCCCTCACCAATGTAACATCTCTGCTGATTACCTACATTAAGGCTAATTTGCAGCTTATAATCAGTCCTAGTTTCTTAATAAACGTCTCATTAAGTGACGGAGGCTGCCATTTACTTCCTTGTTCCCTCTACCCACTATAATCTGTGAATATGTAAAAAAAAAAAAAGAAGAGGAGGGGGCTGCTGGATGTCACACATGTCATTTGCAATCATGTCCTGAAGCTTCAAAAGGAGTGTGTAGAGTCAATGGCTTTCACAATGCATTACTGCAAATGAGAAAAGTGTGATTAGACAAGATGGTGCTGCTTTGTGCTCACATTTCAGGCTTTGAATGTGACTGCAGTGGGTGAAAACCAAGAATGTGCCTGGAGGATTCAAATGTGGGAGAGATATCTATGTCTCTAAGTAACAGCAGAGATGATGGTGATGATAGCAACTTACATCACATATTAGTACACTAAGTTGACCAGAGGATCAATAGACCACCAGAAAACACACATGATCATAGTGGTTAGACAAAGCTGAATGATTTACTGTACAAGCTCGTTCAGGACTCTTTAAAAATAATGAGCATGAAAGAAGAGCCAAGGTCTCTGTTCTTGATGAAATAAGATAGTTTATTCAATGCTTTCTATCTTCATTTTTATCAGTGTGCATGGCAGGTGAGATACCATGATTACATTTGGAAAAATACAGGGGAGAAGTGACTCAGTCTTCAAAAACTTTGATTTAGAAAACCATATATTAAATAGTGAAATTAGGTTTTTGTTAATGTAAGATTGTAACAACTACTAAGACAGGCTTACTGGAAATGAAAAACAGCCACAAAACAGTCATATTTTATTATTTCATCTCCAATTTTCATAATTATAAAAGCTTAGCTGGTTAGATACCCCCAATTTTTGTAATGATTTACAGAGGTGAGGAGAAAGTGCTCTTATCTCTCTTACAAAGAGCAGAGAAACCCCTTGTCTGTAAGAAGCAAACTGGGAATAGTTATTTGACTCTAATGCTATTAAATTGATACATCTTGAATTTTAAATGATAGCTAATAAGTTATTTTGTTATTCTGAGGGCATTTCATTCTATATCACAGTTTTCTTAAGTAAAATTTATTTTAAGTATAAATGTGTTCAGAAAAATGCACAGATTATTAATAGCTTGATATAAATTTTTAAAAATGAGCATGCAAACATAATTAGAATATGGACAGAAGTGAGAGCATACCAGTGTCCAAGAATAACTCTTGGCATTTCCATCTCATCAGTGCTTCTCTGAGAATCATCAGCAACCTAATTTCTAATATGGTAGTGTATTGTGTTTATTCGAACTTTTAAGAAAGAAAACCATACAGTGTATTTCTTTTTATATTTTTTTCATTGTTTTTAATCTCTTTAATACTCTTCATTGGACTCTTATGATGTTTCATGTTTATTTCTAAACTTTTTGTTCTCAAAACTTCATAATATTCCAGTGTCTTATTGTATACTGTGGGTCTAATATGCAGAAGTTTCAATAGCTTCCTGTTGGAAACTGTTTCGTGTAGCGATGCTTTGAAGATACCTACATATGACTTTGATAAATGCATATATAATATTATTATATAAAACATTATATAGTAGTATAATAACCACAAACATACTAGTATATTATAATAATATAGTATGATATCAATTTTTCATATTATATTGTGTATTGTGTTTATCAGATATTTATAAAATTATAAGGTAAGTCCATGACTTACAAAATTTCCCATTCTTGGAGAATGTTTGTAAGTCAGATTTGTTTGAAGTCCAACAAAGTGGGTTCCCACACTCCTGACACAAATATACAACATAGAACATAAAAGCACTAAATACACACACAAATAAATAACACTACTTTTACATTACTGCTGGTGCAGTTTAGTATAAAAATGTAAATAAACTATTTTCACTTTGTTTCTATGGGCACGATGCTGTGTATCCCAGCAGTCCCCTCCTCCTGACCACTGCTTCTCTTCTTGCCCTCTGACATCTGGGGCTCTGATTGAGGACAACACCACTGCCTGCTGTTACACCGTGCAGTGAGCACACAGCAGCACCACTGTGACAGTGTCTGGGAGACTTGTGAGCTGCTGCCATGATTTGTTTGCATCTATGGAATTTCATGTCCATTTGAACCTGTGAAAATTCACAGCATGAATGTTTGAAAGTGTTGAACTTCCTGTAACATCTTTTGACAACTAAGCTACACAAGTATTTTGGCATTGCTCTTTCTTTTTCACTGAGTGATATTCACAAATGAACTTTCTCACGTACCTGAGGTACACTGTGGCAAAGAATGTGAGATAAATTATTTTCATAGTTTTAAATTTTGAATATTTCTATCTCTTGACTCAAGCACGATATTATTCATCCTAAATTACTAAGAATAAACATATACATCATATAACTACAAACTACTTTCTTTAAACTGTATATACATACATATATATGTATATATGTACATTTTTTCAATTTCATATATTTTATCCCAGCATTTTTATATCACTAATACATATATTTAAGATTTAAAATCTATTACTGAAGGCTTGGGGAGATAGCTCAGTGGCTCATTGCCTGGCTGGCAAGCACAAGATTCTGAGTTCAATCTCTGGTTAAAAAAAAAAAATAATAATAATAATAATAATAATAATAATAAGAAATACATTGGTTATAATTTATGCTTCATTAAAGTCATCAAATACTACTGCTTATTTTGTAGGAAGACAAAATCTTTCAGCGGGCCAGCCAAATGGCTCAGCAGATTAAAGTGCTTAGAAGCAGGTGCAGGAGCAGTGAGTGCATCCGGCTTTGCCGGCCCTGTCCCTGGTACACACTGAGACAGCAATTGTGACTGGATGGACATATTGGTGTGTGCCTGTAATCCCAGCTCTTGGGAGGCTATAAACAGGAGGATCACTATGAATCCAATCTAGTAATGAAAACCTAAACACCCCGTAGTCCCTTCCCTAAAAAATACAAAATAAATAAATAAATAAATAACATCTTTCAAAATATGTAAATAGAATTCTTTGGAATTTAAAATATTATAATTTGATTAGAGATACTAGGTCTAAACAATATTCTCCATGAAGTGTTACCTTTCTTTAAAAACATTTTTTCTAATGGGAGAATAGAAGTAAAATGGTAGGACACATTTATTAGTATCTATAACGTATAGTAAAATAATGATCTGAATTCATAAATGGAATTAGGGAGACACTGTTTCTTCACCATCTTACATTTATTAGATGTCTCAGTTACTCGTCTCTCATTGCTGGGACAAATACCCAACACCCAGAATTAAGGAAGGAAAGGCTTATTTAGCTCACAGTTTCTGGAGGTTTCAGTCCATATTCACCTGGCTCTGAGGCAGAGCAGCACATGGCAAAGGGCAACCCTTCATGGTGGCAACAAAGAACAGAGAGCAAAAGGGGAGAACGGCAGCAGTGACTGCAGAGCAAGTTTGTCTCTGTCTCTCTTATGCAACATTCAGGCTAACCGTCCAGGTTGGGTGTATCACTGACACACATAATCCCAGCAGTACTCAGACCCATAATACCAACAATGCTCAGATCTATAATCCCAGCCTTGGACCATGAATTAATAACAAATTCTAGAAGTCTGCCTCATGAGTGCATGAGGCTCTGGGGGGAAAACTCAACACAAAGCATAACAGTAGGTCATTTTATTCTCACCATAGATTTCTCACAATTGACAAGGTAGATTATTTCATCTATTGTGTTGATGAGGCAACCGACAGAATGAAGCAAACTGCTATGCAGAATGCTCTGTTCGGCACCAACATAACAGTTTCTATAAAATAAGAGTAATCATTGCTTTTTGTTGTTGTTATTTATGGCCTGCCCTGGGGTTGGGGCTAGCGCAACATGTGGTGCTGGGGATTGAACCGCAGTCCCTGGGGTTGCTCAAGCTTTCCTAAGTAGGCGCTTTATACCGCTGAACCATTTTGCTAGCCAAAGAGTAATCACTGCTTGGAGTTTCATTAAATCTAAATATCAATTTTGAAATAACGTAGCCGATGGTGCAATTTAGGAATGTTTGTTTTAGCATTGAGTATTTTTTTTTGAATGAGTAGGCTTGACAATTTTCAATAAGGATGAACATAATAAATATCTATAAATTTCTTGTATATATTTTAAATTTTCTGATTTGATTGCACTGGGTAGATGTAATAGTTTATAATAATTTATTTTAAGGTATTTTCATTTCTTCCTTGATGTGGTATAAAAGTGCTGTTGATTTTATGTATTAATCTTTTATAAAAGTGCAACGAAGAAATGTTTTTATTTCTGACAGTGTATTTGTAAAATGTTTGAATTCATTATATTGTCAGGAAAATTGTGTCTTATTTTTTAACTTCAATGCAATTCTACTTGTTTTCCACTTTAACATAACCAGATAAACCCTTATGACAATCATAAATAACTTAGAAAATAATAAGACCCCTTATTATAGTTAATATTTTTCACATAGATGTGTAGTGTACGTTGAGAAAGGAAAGTTTTCAATTGATTGATAACAATGTGATGTTGTTTTCATTCTTTTGTTGGGAACTAAACAAAAATAAAAATTCTTAGCAATTTTAGACAAACTATGAGTCATTAATTTCTTTAAATTCCATTAAAGAGGACCATATTTAATGCATCCAAAATTGTATCATTTAATTTTTCTCCAGTTACTTATGTATATCTATTCTTTATTTGCAGTGATAGGCTGTTTTTTTTTTTTTTTTTTTTAATTTAGAGTTTTAGGGGTGGATGTATTCTTCAGATAGAATGTCAAAATACCAAAACAATTTTTCTCATAATCTTTCATGTGCTTTACTCTTTTACTAATTTCACCTTTACTAAGCATATATTTTTGAGAAATACAATACAAGATAGTTTTAAAGTTTCATAGTCTATTTTATAAAAGCTATCAGTCCATATAATTTTTGAAATGCATGATTACAGAGTTTTATGAAGGTATTAGCGTATTCACACCAAATATAAAGTAATACCACCAACAAAGAACAATATCAGGGCTGGTCAAATAGCTCAGTGGACAAAAGCTCCTGCTTAGGCAGAGCACAGCGGCCGTGGTTCAATCTCTGGTGTGACTTTCTGGCCCTTCCCCCAGGGTGCGCTGAGACAGTGATGGAGACTGGTATGGTGGCACGTGCCTGTAATCCCAGCACTTTGGAGGCTGAAAACAGGACGATCACTAAGAGTGCAATCTATACATTGAGACCCTATAGACCTTGTAGGTCCTGTACTAAATAGATAAAAAAGAACAGTATCAAATAATGAAATTTATCTTATACTGCTGGTACAATTTATGAATATTTGTTTTAAGTATGTCTTACAAACAGTATAAAAAAGCTTCACGCTGAAAAAATGCAAGGTCTTGATAAATGCACAGCTGAAGTAAATACAAAACTTAATTTTTTGTATCTAAAATTATAAATATATCTATTACTATCACTTGAATGACATTATTAATTGTCCTATTCATGGTATCTGGAAGAATGTTCTACCAGTAATTTTTCTATACATCTTTATTGTCACTTAGAAATTTTTTTCAGTGGGTAGAAATTGTTCTACATTCAGATGTACAGAAATCAAGTTTGTATTTTTCCTCTATAATCATGTGTTGGAGAGCTCTCTGCTACTGTAACAAATAGCTGCATTAATTAACTTAGAAAAAGAGCAAGCTCGGGGCTGGGGAGATAGCTCCGAGGCACAAGTGCCTGCTGGGCAAGTGCAAGGTCGTGAGTTCGAACCCTGGTCCCACAAAAAAAAAAAAAAAGAAAAAGAGCAAGCTTATTTTGCATCATGTTTCCCTAAGTTTCAGAGCATGGTCAGTTGGTTGTTTGGTTTTAGTGCTGTCATGAGGCAGTGTGTCATGGTGGAGCGTGTGGTAGGGCGAAACTACTCAACATCATGACTAGGAAGTAGAAGAGAGAGGAAAGGGCCAGGGTCACATTCTGCTCTCAAGAGCACACTGGAAATTTTCAAAGTGGGTGGCTGTGGGCAGTGCGGAAGATGAAAAAGCTTACACTAAGATAAGACTTGCTTTTCACCACCTCGAGGCCAAGAAGGGCTATTTCTTACCTGAGATGCAGGGAGAAGAAACAGGCACAGAGCTGAGAACTCTTTGATTTTATTTAGAATATCATTGTAAGAGAAAAAAAAAATAGGAGAAAGGGTAATTTGAGCCAGGAGCTGTCTCAAGGCTAAGTAGTTTTTCTTGGGGCAAGGAGAAGGACCGGTTTACTGAGTTAAACTTGTTTAAACAGGCGGTTCACCTACAGCCGCATGATTTTGCCCTGTAGTTGAAACATTCACTCCTCACACATCTCGCTTGCCTTTTTCACATAGTTTAATCATTTATCCTCAGAGAGCCTGAGTGGGTTTTACCTGCAGTTTAATTATATGTGTGCTTCTGCCCTGTATTTTAACCTTCACTCTTTATAAAGGTATATGTTTTTATCCCATAGTTAACAGTGCATTCCTCCACATGAAATGACCTGAGCTCTCCCTTCAGACCCTACCTGTAAATGGTCCCACTTTCGATTGTAGTGCCGAGCTAGAGACCAAGCCTTGAATATGCAGAACTCTGGATAGTATTCTAGTTCCAAATTATACCTTCACAACATCAGAGATCCCATTCTGTCCCAGGACACAAGGGACATTAAAGAAGACATCATCCTTGATTCCATAGAGCTCCTTAATCATGGCAGAAATTGGACACACCCTCCTAAGATTCTTCATTATGCTTTTTGCCATATCAGCCACCAACAGTCCAGTGATCCAGGATGTATAGCCTTCTTTTTTTTTTTTTTGGTCTTTTTGAGACAGGGTCTCGCTATGCAGTTCAGGCTGGCCCTGAGCTCACTTTTGTAGCCCAGACTGGTCTTGAACTCACACTGATCTTCCTGCCTCAGCCTTCCAAGTGCTGGGATTACAGGTGTGTGCCACCATGCCTGGCTAGCCTTCTAGTTTGATCACTTCGTAAGCACTATCAACTGCCTGTCTGTGAACCTCTTTCCAATGCTCCTTATCCCCATCAGTTCCCAGCTCAGAGTGCAGATTCATCAGGGTGACAGCAGTAACATTCACACCACTCCACACAGGGACACTGGAACCTCTGTGCTCCCCAAGGACCCAGCCACGGCAGCTCAGTGGGTTCACGCTCAGCCTTTCTCCCATCAGGTAGTGAGACCAGGCTGAATCCAGGTTGCAACCAATAATAATAACATAGTTCTTGGGAAAGCTGTTTATCTTCTAAGCTGCATAGGTCAAGACATCCACCGGGTTGGAAACAACAAGCAGCTTGCAGTTAGGACCGTGCTTTTCCACACTAGGAGTGATGAACTTGAAGATGTTCGCATTACACTGCACCAGGTTAAGATGGCTCTCTCCCTCTTGCTGACATGCTCCAATAGCGATAATAACCAGCTTGGAGTTTGCGGTTACATTATGGTCTTTGCCAGGGACAATGTTTGGTTTCCTAAGGAAAAGGCTGCCATGTTGGAGCTCCATCATCTGTCCCTTCAATTTGTTTTCCACGGCATCAACAAGAGTGAGTTCATCTGTCAAGTCCTTCATTAAGATACTGATGGCACAGGCTATGCCAACAGCACCAACCCCAATAACTGTGATCTCATTCTGGGGCACCTGTTCCACCTTAAGAAGATTCACAATGAGCCGTTCCTTGAGACTGGCCATCTTGGACTTAGAAGCAGAAGAAACCAGAAATGTCTGTGGGGCAGGCATCAGGGTGCATGCTTCTCAGGGCCAGACTTGGCGGCAGCAGCTCTGACACCAATAATAATAATTTTTTTAAAATAATAATATTGGTACATTTTACTTATACATAATGAAAACATTCATTATAGGGAATTCACACCTGTCCATAATTTATCTTGATTTTTCTTTTTTCCTCAATTTCTTCCCCTCCCTTCAATCCCTCCTCCCCTTCTTATTTGCGAAAGTTTCATTATTATTTATTTATTTGTTTAGTACATGTGTGACAGGGCCTTGCTACACAGACTCACAGCGATCCTCCTGTTTTCAGCCTCCCAAGTGCTGCGCCCAGTCTGCAAACCTTTTGCTTGTATTTTTCCTTCTTTTTTTTTTTTTTTTGTCTTTTTGAGACAGGGTCTCGCTATGCAGTTGAGACTGGCTGTGAGCTCACTTTTGTAGCCCAGGCTGGTCTCAAACTCTCACCAATCCTCCTGCCTCAGCCTCCCGAGTGCTGGGATTACAGGCGTGAGCCACCATGCCCGGCTGTATTTTTCCTTTTATTCGCTTCTTTTATCCTTTCTTACTTTCCCCTACCATCTTCCTAGTTTCCTTTTCCTTTTCAACATCGTCTTCCTAAATATTCTAAACATTACCAATCACTGAAAATAATGGTTATGCTTCTCTGAATTTAAAAGCACCCTTGGAGAAGACTCATTTTCTGGTTCACACCAAGAATCCAGTTCTAGAATAAACATTTTGCTCCATTTTATAGCTATACTGAGTCTCCAATACATTTTGAAATGTTATGTAAAATATAATTAAATTAGAAATGAGATGATTACTGTTTAGCATACTCTGATTTAGCTCTGTCCCTGAGGTTTTCTTCTATGAAGAATTATAACAAAACTGAAACCCTAGGTGACTGATTATTCCAAAAGTTCAGTTAGAATTAAAGGCTTCATAACCCAGCTGTTTGCTGATGAAAGCTGCCACTATGACTTCACAGGAAGGCCATAGCAAATGGCCATAGACTGGACAGCCTCAATGACACAAATGTGTTGACTCACAATTTTGGATACTGGAAGTCCAAGATCCGCATGCTGGCAGGTTCTTTCATCAGATTGTTCTTCCCTTGGCTAATAGATGATTCTCTTTCCACTGTCTCCCAAATGTCTTCCCTCTGTGTCCATGCCTCCATTAAGTGACACCAATCATATAGAATTAGATGTGAACATAAAGATCAGATCTTGCCTAAATTATCACTGCTAGAACTCCATTTCCAAATAAAATTGTATACTGAGATTATGAGGGTTAGGTTTTCAACATACAAATACTGAAGGGGGATAAAACTCAGCTCTAATTTTTTTTTTTTTAACAGGTTAGCCTTATGAGATACTGCTATATTCCGGAAAGTAAATAATCCTTTTTGTTGTAGAGAAAAGATCATGTATGGTGTACGCCTGAGAATGTATATCATTCCTCATGTTTAGAATAATTTCCAAATCTTCAAATTTAAAGTCTTTCAAGTTTGGTTAGAGTTGTTATGTCTGGTCCAGATCTAAAACTTGTTCACTATGGCTTCTCCTCTGTTCCATAAGAAAAAAAAAATCTGTAATCACAGAGACAAAGCCCAGAAATTTTGATAGTGGAGAAGCCATTTGCTGGCTGCATCCAGGCTCGTGGGTATCAGTGATGGGAGGGATTCTGGGCTGCACAATACACTGCAGAACCGTTGATATAAAGGGGCAGAGCTATAGAGGAAGGCCTGTGAGGCTGGGCTAAGAACTGAAAGCAAATTTCATGAGTGTTTCCAAGGGCATTCACTGTGCTCACTCAGTGCCCATGTGGACATGTGTGTACATTACTATGTCTGTGGGTTCAAATTCTGAGCTACTTTTTTTTTTACATATAAAATTTGTCAGAGTCACTCTCCCCATTTGCTGGAGTTAAGACTACTTAGTATTCATTGACCCCAAAATTTGTGGAACTTCGAGTTTGAATATCTGATGGGGTGAATTGTGCCTCTAATAAAAGATATATTGCAGCCTTAACTACTCAGAGCTCTGAATGCAACATTATTTGGAGACAGGTTAATTACAGTCTTGGAATTAAAATGAGAACATCTAGAAGGATTCTAATCAAATTTTAGTGATGTCATTACAACAAATTAATACACTCATCTTTGAACACAATGATAGAACAAAAAGGAAAAAGCTATGCAACATGATAACTTTTCTAATCATTATTAGTACAAAATTTGTTCTTATTGAACTAAGAGAAAGTAGTTATATACATAGTCCAGTATTATATAATCATAGTGGGTTATTGGCAGAACTGGCATTTTTGGAAACTGTTGATTTAAGCCTTTTACAGGTCAACATACTAATCTAGCTTTACTTTTTATGCCTTGTGGTTAAACTTCATTAAAAGTAATAAAAAGGAAAAAAAACTATGCAAAAATGAATTATAGGAACAAAGCTTCTACAAGTCAAGGAACACTCAAGATTGTAGGCTAACTACCAGAAGTTTGGAGAGTTATGGGTCAGATTTTCCTTCACAATCCTTAGAGAAAAATGAAGTTAACTGACACCTTTATCTCTAACTTTCAGTGTTCAGAACTATGAAATAATATATTTCTGTTTTGTTAAGCATTTATATGGTAGTTTGTTAAGGAAGTACTGGGCAGCTTACTCAGGTAGAGTCCTGATTTCTATTTCTGAACTAAATTCTCTACAACTAGGACTTCTGTTTTGAAATAAAGTGCATATAAAGTTCTTTTCTAGTGGTTTCAGATTCTGGAATCCAAATGACCAGATCTTGGCTATGTAATTGGGAAAGGCCAACAAATATCTGCAGATCTCAAATGCTTAAGTTGCTAAATGGAAATAATGTTTAATGGGATCTTTACAGTTATGAGGTTCTGATATAACAAACAAATAGGTATGTGAAGAGAAAGCTAGCATGAATGGGAAATTATCAGTGGATTGTTAATAGCAAGCCTCAAAGCCCTGACTTGCATGTACAAATGCCTTCATCATTTTAGAATCAGTCTGAAATGCCCTGAATTCCTGTTACTACTAGCATATGGCTGTCACATTGCCTCTGACTTCATTGTTTATTCTTTACTGCCATAGAAACCTGCAAGATAGCCTGCCATAGACCATGTCCCCCTGTCCTTTGAAAATTGAGCCTACCTGCTCCAAGTAGCCTTGGAAAACCTTGATACTGACATTGATATTCTTATTTAATTGTGGAATTATCAAGAAGGTCTGAGATAAACAACCTTTTTGAGGATATAATGCAGTATTTAAAAAGTTACTTCCTTATCGTCTTAAATATTAAGGAAATTGTAAAATTTCTCTTTCTCTCTAGACAGTAAAGATAGAAACTGAACCGTTTTGTCTTAGTGTTTCCCACAATTGTTACCATCTTGGCAGATTTAGAATGACAACTTCTTATAACACCTTCAATAAATGAAGATGATTTTTTTTTTGATGACTAACTGAAGAAACAGATAAATGAGGACATAGTCAGAATGCTAACACTTGAAAGGCACAAAAAGGAGAGTGACCCCTGCATAGTTATGAGTACTTAATTTTAATACAAGGAGTCATAGAACATCTGATCATGCTTCTGACTTCATGGTACTGAGATACTGTAATTAACAACCTACCATAACCAATAGGGATGTGTAAAAACTTACCAAAGTCTTCAAAAATAGAAAACCTGAGAATTGTAATCTAAATGTATGTCATATGTGAGGATAGATTATCCATGAAAAATATAAATCTAATAATTTCCAAGAGCCATTCATTTTGTAACAAGAAGAATAGCAAACATCCTATTGTCTGAAAATGTTTTACAAGTATATTTTTATAGATTAAATTTTTGCTATACAGTACCACCAAGATTCTGTCACTTTTTGGTGTTATTAATTTGAAACAGAAGTAGATTTTGATATCATTCATTCCAGGCTGCACACTGTGTAATTATTCAAATGCTTCATTTTCATTTGGGCTTTCCTATTTGTTTTAAATGTTATTACTTGCTTCAGTGCATTTTCATTTTAGTGAACACACTGATAAATATTTCTATCAATTGCAGATGTGACTTTTGCATAAGTAACTAAAATGCTAGTACCATGGTTTAATACAATATTAGACACCCCAGGAGCTCATAGCTGCAATTAGAAAGTTTGTCTGCATTTGTATAATCATAAAGGCCTTATGGAATGGTTTAAAGTGTGATTATAATTAGTTATTTTAATGCTTCATATCTTTTCAAAGGGCTGTAGTTGCAAAGCCAGGGCTGATTCTAGGTAAAATAGTGTAATACACTAAATTTACTTTTTTCTACCCTATTTTTTTAGCCCTATTTTGCAAGCCCAGTCAGTTTGTCAATGACCCAAATCTGGTTCCAAGTCTTCTGAACCTAGTCCTTCTATAGAAATGTTATCTTTTGCATCATAGCAGTCTTGTTGATACCTCTATTATCCAGGTCCTTCTGAATTCTGTTTTCTATTGGCTCATTGGTGTCTGCTGTTTCGTTCAGTTTTGTCATAGATTAACAAATTTCTCTTCACAGAATGTAAGGCACTCTTGGCCAAAACAAGATTGAAATGCCAGCCAATGAGCACAGTATATCAATACTACAATTCCATGGGTCCAAACTGCTTGGTCAGCTGCACCATTTTTCTTACAATGTTACTACTAGTTCAGTAACATTTTTGATTTTTCTTTGTATCTCGCTAGAAAAAAAAAGAAAAAAGAAAAAAGAAAAAAAAAGAGGAAGCATCAGCTCCATGTAAAAAGCTGAAATTAAGCAAGTGGAGAGAGTTCACCTACATTCCTTGAATGGGATTAGTGAGCCCAGGAAGAGCTGTTTGTTCCCAAACTAGCCTCTTGCTGCTTGCTAGGGCTGGACCTTCCAGTTACCACATGAGGATCTTATGTGAAGAAGACCAGGCTTCAGTCAACAACAGGCTCCTTTGTGTTGCTAACAGAGGAAAGAACTCATTGCCACTGGAAATAACAACAAACATGAGAGGAAATTAGCTATTCTGATTTTGAACACTTATTTCTATGTGTGATTTATAAACCAAAAATTGAGCATTAAAAATACATTTACTCAAATAAAATTTGATAATGTTTCAAAGAACAAAATAGCAATCTGACACTTTTTTAAAAATTTCAAATATTTAATAGTTAACACATTTACATAAAAAGTACTGGGTAAAGCTGTTATATTGAAAAGGTCATGAGACTTCATAACACATATGTTCAAGATTATGGTTTGATGAAAATAAAATATGCTAAAGCATTGACTTGCAAAGATAGCGGAAATTTTTTTTTTACCTAAATGTGTGATAATCAAGTAACTTTTTCTGCTGAATGCAATTTCCATAAATTATTACATAATAATTTCAGCCCAAATCATGACATCATTGTACTTTTTATTATTTTACAACTTAAGAAATTGAAAGATAAAATTAATTGCCTTCCTGAGCATTATACAATTCATAAAAGAGGCACAGTTTAATCTAACAAATCTTTCTATATGATCTTAGATACTGAATTACTATAGTTTCTGGGCTAAAAGTGTTGAATATTTTATCTCTGAGTAATACTAAATATTCATTCTTCTTAATGAAAATGAAATGCCTTTTAGCATAAATATAAAATAGCACTATGATATAAGGTCACATAGGATAATACTGAGAGTAAACACATCACTAGTGCAAAAGATGTTCCCCAGTTTGCTCTACCAATGATCTCCCCACCCTATCTAGGAAATGAATGATTGATTTTTACCTGTTTAAAAGTTATACCTTTTGTATATTTTTGTTTATTTCACTCATCAATCAATGGTTCATTCTCCTGTATAATAGCATATATTCATTTTCATGTTTCCTTGTGTCATGTTACATACACCTGTCTGTAAGCCAGGCCAGGCTCCCTTCAAGTTGCTTTCAAAGCCTTCTAGAAAATCTCGTTATATATTAAAGTTTTTCAAGTCCCACTGTGAGTGGATAGTTTGGAAGTGTTGGCTCTCAGCTCATTTCAAGTCTGGGTAGAAAGTCTATTCTTTCTCATGATGAGCCAGAACTCAACCTTTAAGACTCTCATCCTACACTTCTGTAATTGGTAAATTCATCCATGGGAATGTCTAGTTCACTTTGTTGGATACTTTGTTACTCCTAGAAATGGCTTCTGAAAATCTTAATGGCTGTTTAGTTTGTTCAACAACTGTTCTGTGAAAAAGAAATCCAATGTGGAGACTCCTCAAAAACCTAAGACTGGAAATCCCATTCAATCCAGCTAGCCACCTTCTGGGTATTTTCCGAAAAGAACTGAAAACATTGTACCACAATGATATATGTGCACTCATATTTGTAGCAGCATGGTTTGTTATAGCCAAATCTTGGAAGCAATACAAATGCCCATCACTCAAGAAATGGATGAAAAAGATGTGGTATTTTTATATAATGGAGTATTACTCAGCTATAAAGAAAGGCAAACTTAAAACTTTCATAGGTGAGTGGATGCAATTAGAGGCTATACTCATAAGTGTAATAAACCACACCTGTGTAAATGCCATGTTATCTCACTAGAGTAAGAACCAAAAAGAAGAAATAAAACCTGAAAGGTATAACAGATATAGTAAAACAGAAAAAAAAAAAAAAAACAGAACTCAAGAATTAGACAATGAAGATAAGAGAAAGGAGAAAAGATAAGAAAATGGTAGAAGGGAATGTACAAGTACATATAGAGTATGGCTGAGGTAATTGTACTAGAAGTTTCCATCAGGTTTTTGAAAATAGCACTCAATGTGTAGAATTTTCACCTTGACTATCCCTGTATGTTGATACCTGAGATCTAAGCAACTATATTGAGGACAGTGATATGTAATACAAAAACCACGCTTGAAGTGCCTGTTTAAGGCAGAGCACCATGCTGTCCCTGCCCCGTGAGGCATGCTGAGACAGTGATTGAGACTGGGCATGGTAGTGCAAGCGTGTAACCCCAGCACTTGGGAGGCTGAAAACAGGAGAATCACTATGAGTGCCATCTACAGAATGGGACCCGGTAGACCCTGTAGACCCTGTATTAAGATTAAAAACAAAACAAAACAGCAACAAAAACATATGCTTGAATACCTGTCATCTTGGTCTTTTAAATGTGTACCATTTCTAATGTCATATCAATTATCAGTATATTCTCTTTAAACTTTTAAAAAGTTAGAGCAAAAAAAGAGAGAGAACACAAATTTAAGTTTTCTTGAAAGCAAGTGGTAATATGCAATCATATGTCCAGTCTTACATAAACATATCTATTAATATGAGCAACAGATTTGATGACAAAAGTAGATAATATATCAACCATTGTTAATCAGCTATTCTTGTTTTTAAAATCTGTAACATATCTGTTGTTATATGTTACCCTGTTTCTGTCTTTGTTCCTGATTTTTGTTCTTGATTTTGTCTTTACTTTTCAAAATAAAATTAAATTAAATTAAAAAAGGAACTCCAACTGATAGAATTATGCTTAGCAGGACACTGGTTCAAATGACTTCTTATTCTTTTTCTTCTTCCTCTTCTTCTTCTTCTTCTTCTTCTTCTTCTTCTTCTTCTTCTTCTTCTTCTTCTTCTTCTTCTTCTTCTTCTTCTCCTTCTCCTTCTCCTTCTCCTCCTCCTCCTCCTGCTCCTCCTACTCCTCCTCCTCCTCCTCCTCCTCCTCCTCCTTCTTCTTCTTCTTCTTCTTCTTCTTCTTCTTCTTCTTCTTCTTCTTCTTCTTCTTCCTCCTCCTCATCCTCCTTCTCCTTTTCCTTCTTCCCTTTCTCCTTCCTCTCGCCTTCCCTCCTCCTCCTTCTTCTTCCTCTTCCTTTTTCCTCTTCCTCTTCCCTTTTCCCTCCTCCTCCTCTTCCTCCTCCTCCTTCTTTTGTATTTTTTAGGGAAGGGACTAAAGGGCATTCAGAGTCTCACTACTAGATCAGACTCACTACTAGATCCACCTGTTTACAGCCTTACAAGAACTTGGACTAGAGGTGCATGCCACCATGCCCAGTCTGAATTGCTATCTCAGCGTGCCCCAGGGGTGGAGCTGGCACGGCAGACCCAGGGATCGAAACCCCTGCCCCTGCACCTGATTGCAGGCACTTGAATCCACTCAGTTATTTGGTCATCCACAAACAACTTCTTATGTTCTGGAAATTTAAATCCTCGAGCAAATAGATTGCACACTTATGTTAAGTAAAGGGATAGTGCTCAGTGAATTTCATTGGTATCAAAAAGAAAGATAAATTTGCAAGTATAATGAATGCTCAAATTCAAGTAACTAAATGCATGATAGTGTGCACTGGATAAACAGATATATGTTTTTGTAAGACACTGATATTTTGGAATCATTTCTTAGAGCATATCCCAAGTAACACAATAATGGTAGAAATAATTAAAAAGAAATAAAAATTTCAAGACATGTTTAAAAATGAGAAACACTGGATTACTATTAGTATAATGCATGCTAGAGGGGAAGCATATGTTATCATAAACATCAGTAAATATGATATTTGACAATATGTTAAGCAAACTCTTTAAAAGTGCCTGTACATTTTGGCCTTTGCTTCCTGGTGATCTGAAATGAGAACAATACCTTTATAGGCACAAATCTATGTCCCTCCTCAAAATTAGAAGACATGCTAGAGTGCATCTCAAGGCTTGAGGCCAACATCAGTGGACCTGAAACCTCTAACTTCCAGTTAAGCCCAGTCTCCATTGGCAAAGTAATGTTTGGTGAATAGACCTGCAATCGCACAATAATTCTTAGGGTCATAAGCTATGCATGTAGCAGATACAGTTCGCTCCCGACCTGTGTGTCTCAGGTGTTGCCACTGTAGAAAACTCTAGCCAGTCCACATCAGTGATAACCATCACTCATTAGTTGACAGTACTTTGCAAAGTTGAATATGAACTTTGTGTCTACACGCTAGGTGAAATAACTCTCCTAGGAATGTCCAGAAAAAAATTTGATTTTTATATTATTTTTACTAACTCCTATAATATTTAGTAACTTATTAGTAACTTATTTAAATTACATATGCATACAAGTCAGTATGAATTATGTAAATTATATATATATATATATATATATATATATATATATATTCAGCTTGCAAGTGGAAAATAATCCTTTCTGGTGAGCATGACGATAAATGGATAAAAAGTACTGATGAGACACATTAAAGAAATAGACAGGGGCTTGGGTGATAGCTCAGTAGAATAAGCACTTGCCTGGCAAGCACAAGAAACTGAGTTCAAGGCCCGGTTCTGAAAAACAAAACAAAACAAAAATATATATATATAAAAAAGAAAGAAAAGAAATAGACAATTCATACAGACCAATTATGAAGTAATCAGGCAAGTAGAAATCAGCATGCTGTTAGCCATACTTGGTGCAGGATAAGGGTCTGCTAGGTAAAACCTAAAGACAGAATATTACAAACTCAACTTGATTATCAATTATAAATATTTTTGTAACAATATATTGCAAGTTGTCCAAACAGAAGCCTGATTTCAGGGGGTCTCCCATGAAATGCACAGTGAAGAAACTAACAATACTTTAGTTTTTACATAACATCTCTAAGAGTGTTCACTGCAGCAGCTCACAGACTTATATAACATCTCTCAGAAAACAAATAATAAATACTCAGCTTAATTGTTATCTCCATGAAATGGATTATCTAATGCAGCAGTAGCCAATAAAAATGTTACATGCTCTGCATTAATGAAGTTAAAAATTGAGTAGCCACATTATAAAATAGAACAGTAAAATTTTAATGTTTTATTTGACCCACTAATTAAAAATTATCATTTGAACTGGTAATAAATATTTCACATTTTATGTAGATTTCATCGTAAATCTTTAAGCCTTGGTAAATGTTTATGCTTATGTCCATCCCAATTTGGACTAATAACACTGAATTGTTTCATCGTGATATGTGGTCAGTGGATACTCTACAGGTCAACAAAAATAAAAGGGAATATCGGGCAAGTCATGTACAATTAATGATAAATACAATGAAATTATTAATAAATTTTGCTATATATGAGAAAAAATCTTTATCAATTTGTTATAGGCTTAGTGGAAGAATTAATCTAGAAACACTCTGGGGAGTAAGGGGACTGTTGAGATGTTGGATAATGGCTAATTGCCTGTCATAGCCCAGAAAAGATTATAAATTATAACTTTGTGAAGAGCAATTTGTGAGTTTTTCAAGAAAATGTGTATCAATGACAGATTATGCATTTTATTTCAGAATAGGCTGGAAACTCATTTGCACACACTGAAGCTTTTTTCCATATTTGTAAATGAATATCAAATCACTGTTCTCATTTTTGTCTTCAGGGTGGCTCACAGGGGCGTTTTCCAGTCTAAATTATCTTGATTGCATTATAAAAGTAATTACTAATAACAACAGAAGTAATAATAAAAATTATAGTCATGGTGTTGAAAGCAGTCCCAAAGTAAATCTAGAGAAGGATATTACATTATTTCTCCTCAAATCTAAGTGTCATTGATTTTACTACCATTCCAACTAATAAAATTGTTTCTAAATAGCAAAAGTTTGGGGTTCAGAGTAAGAATAATGAAATGCAGTAGATATCAAAGGCCAAATCAAAGGATCCACAGCATTCCTATCCCTTTGCATTTAATTGTCACAGATAATGTTCTCTCTGTTTGGAAGTGTCCATTAGGAAGAATATTTCTACTTAACATGTGATTTGTGTGCACCCTTAAGGGATTCTTCTTTTCTTATAGGGATCATAGGAATAAGCATACAGAATCACAGACGATATTAACTTAGGTTTACGAGGTTAAGTGGAGAGCATCAAGAGCACGTGCATGCACTGAACATAGTGTTCAATAGTTATTTGACATTTTTAATCAACTATATGTCATTTAGCAACTTACGTAAGCTGTCAGTATTTTAGAAATAACAATAAAACCACACATTTTTTCTCTGCTTTTCCTAATATTAAAGTCACTGATCTGGAAGATCATAGCATTTCCCTTTCACTTTTCAGCCTCGATTATGGCCGTACGTACAAATGTATGTGCTTCCTGAATATATGGGCCAGTGTTGCAGGCATTGTAACTGTGCTGCCTCAGCTCAACCAAGTGCATACACCAAGGTGTATTATGTCCTTTGAGAGAGCTCACCCTGAATGCCAGCTAACCTTCATGCCAGAGCATCTCTCACTTATCTGCACAATGGAGTCTTGTTTCTGCTGTCATTTATACTGTGGCTTGTGTGGTGTTCTAATGGCCTTCTTGGTCACAGAGTTGAGGTTTGGCAACCACATATTTGCTTAGTTCTTCATATGCTCCA